>JBBPME010000023.1:0-116100 GCA_038090155.1 Rossbeevera pachydermis
CCACCCTTGATCTGCTTCGTTCGACCCTCTCCTCTTCCGACGTCATCTTGGATGCCATTTTTGGTTTTTCATTCAAGGCACCTGTCCGCGCGCCTTTCAACGAGGTCCTACCACTTATTTCATCCTCTCAAAAACCTGTGGTTTCAGTGGACATTCCTAGCGGGTGGGATGTAGAGAATGGTAATGAAGATGGTGTGGGCATTGACCCTGATGTGTTGATCAGCTTGACTGCGCCGAAGGAGGGAGTACGGTCCTTCAAGGGAAAACACTTTCTTGGAGGGAGGTTTGTCCCCAGGTGAGCCCTTAATTTCTTGTCGCAGGAATCATCTCCAGGGCATAATCTGACACTGATGCCAGGGAAATGGTGGAAAGGTATCAGCTCAATTTACCGGAGTACCCAGGGGTCGAGCAAATTGTGGAGCTTTCCCAGGAGCAGGAAGCCCAGCAGTTGTAAAATTGTATTTCCCATTCCAAGGCGGGACCTTCTGCCCATTCCTGCATCCTGTCAAATACTAAAATCATTACTCTGGGCTGCGAATTGACAAACCCACAATTGGTTAAGATTCCGCGCTACTTGTCTCAACTGAACTGCAACAGATACACGGATAATACTAACACCAAAAGCAATTCCCGAATCCCGAGATCATGTAAAACTTGAATGGGTGAACGGGTGACTCTGACTGGTGTTTTTTTTACTGTAAAAAAAGCAAAAACAAAAAAACATAATGCAAGCAAGGATCTGCAGACCTGCGTGGCTTACTAGCAACTGTCATCATCATGAGCTAATATGGTTTGACTCCTGTAGAATCTATAATGATGATTTGGTCAGAGAATAGGGCGACTAGTAGGAGATCAATATTTCAATGCCCTGTCCGTGTTGAAAAATGACACTAAATTTAAACTACTTTCTCAGTGGAGTCTGTACCCGCGCCAGTTGGCAAGGACCGCGGATTAGTGATAGTCAAGACCAGTGATAACTTCGATGCCATTTCTTCATTTCAAGCGTTGATGTTACATGGGCTATGAGTCCGGTGAACCAATGCCGAGCAAATAAACCCCAGGAACTGGACGAGAAAATGGGACCAGTCATCGCCGGTTGGGAAAATGATATATGCACAACCATCTGTCCTCGGTCACTGGCAGCCCGCCGCGGAGCTAGACTCACACTGTTTGACCAACCTGGACCATAGATTGTCCTCGAATTTAGTAAACGTGTCCACGAAAAGATGCCCCAGGACTACCAAGCCTAAATTAACTGCAGGTAAAGGGAGAACCTTGTTTGAGCTAGAGACGGCCTGATTGGAGAGGAAAAGATTCCGTTAATTCCCCACTCAGTGTTGAAGACCGCTAGTCTCAAACCGACCAAACGAGCGCCGGTCTGCCATTAATCAAGTGACTCTTCCTGCCAGTGGTCAAATGAGCCCATGGAGCTTAGCTAAGTCATGCTCTTTTTCTAGATTATTGATGCATTTTATCAAGCGTAGAAACAACTAACTGAATGATGGTAACTTCCTTGATCCAGAGTTGGTAATGCGGAGATCTGTACAAAGGAACACTCCTAACCGTCGAATCTGGGGGTGATTGATGGTGGAATCCCCATATTATAGTGGTGATACGACACTGAGGGAAAGCAAAAATAGCATGCGTGATTTCAGCACGGGCAAAAGTTCAGGCGGTGTGATCTATGAGCGATTAAGCAGGATTGGTTGGCCGTCAGGGGCATTCATGGTCGTGTTGGTCTACAGTGTCGTCGGTCAGCCGGCCACTGTATCGCGTGAATACTTTCCTGTACTGCAGGCGCTCTCACAATAATATATTGTGAGCGGACAATCAATTGATACATGTTATCTGGGCGCATGTATTGAGACGGCATATACCACGCCCCGGATACATCCGGCGGTCTTGCACATCGTAGCAGCCACGCTGATCTTGACATTTCCTCTGAACTACGCTGATAGAGCCATACACTATCATAATGAACCTTCCTCTTCATCCTCATGAGGTTTCCCCGAAGGTTCTAGAGGCAAATAATGTCCGATCTCTGGCCAAGTACATGAAGTCCGACAGTTGTCGGAACGTATTTCTTATGGTGACTTCGTTGTCGTCGTTTCGAGTATTTCATTGAATTAACTCAAGGCCGTGTAGCTGGGTGCCGGTAAGAGTTATCCTGGGTTGCCCTGAGGACCGACAAGCTCAGGATCAGGCAGGTGTCAGTACTTCAGCCGGCATCCCTGACTTTAGGTCTCCGGATACAGGTGGGTGAATTGCATCATTGATAGGTCAGGACTCACGGTGGTTATTTGTTCCAACTTCTATAGGGTTATATGTGAGTGCCGTCTTACGAGACCGCCTCCCTGACTGACCAACGGGTTTCAGGCTAACCTGGCTCGACTTAATTTACCATACCCAGAGGCCGTGTTCCAAATAGATTTCTTTCGAAGGAACCCTGTACCATGTAAGCTATTGCATGTTTGTAACTCATGCATATGATTGAAGCCACGTCGTTAAGTTTATACACTCGCAAAAGAACTTTACCCTGGTCGTTATAGGCCAACCACTACTCACTCGTTCATCAAAGTATTGCATGCGCATGGCCTTCTTCACACATGCTTCACCCAGAACATTGACACACTTGAGCGGAGGGCGGGGGTCCCGGAGAAGAGGATCATTGAAGCTCATGGGAGCTTTGCTACACAGCGATGCATTGATTGCAAGCGCCCTTACGATGACGAAAAGATCAAGAAAGCCGTCATCGATTCCAAAATACCTCGGTGCGAGCGCTGTAACGGGTTAGTAAAACCTGACATTGTGTTCTTTGGGGAGGCTGTACGTTGTCCCTGGACATTCGGTTCGTTGAGGCTTTTTAGCTAATTGGGGGTTAGTTGCCATCGCAGTTCCACGCATCCATCCACTCGCTACGAAGAGCTGACCTATTGATAGTGATGGGAACATCGCTGACAGTCCATCCGTTCGCATCGCTAGTGGACCTGGTGCCTGACGACTGCCCCCGTGTTCTTGTCAACATGGTCGAGGTCGGAGACTTTGACAGGCATGACGATGTTATTTTAATAGGAAAATGCGACGAGATTGTCCGGGAACTGTGCAGGGAGCTCGGATGGGAGGAGGAACTCGAGAGGGCATGGGCAGCAACCGCGGAGAGCATAGAGGTCGACGTTGAGCCACCCTCGGCGAGAAAGGATATCAAGGCTGGTGCCAGTGAAGAGTTGGATCGCATTACGAGAGACATTGAGAAGTCTCTCACGATCTCACAAGGGTTACCTGGCTCTGAATCGGATGAAATACGAAGGCAAAAGAAGTGTGTCGGGGAAGTGACTAACAAGAAGGAAGTGGAGGCGGACCCGTCTGTCTTGGGAGACCGGAAGGCTTGAAGGTTAGGTGACAAACCTTTTTGTGCTATTGAAATAAGTGTACAATTTAGAGACTGTAGCTTGCTTGTGAGTTAGCATGATTTTGACGGTGGTAACTCGAAGATCTGGAGTGCTGGTTGAGGGGTCCAGGGCACTCGGAGGCCGAGGTGTGGTTAGGTCGGAGACCCTGTGTTCACCCACACCAACTGTGCGGGAATCAAATGCGGCCCATCACACCAAATGTCCGTTCATGCTACCCGTACTTAGAAGCATGCCGCAGTGCCATGAGGTGCCTAGTAAGCAATCCAATTACCGATGCGTTCTGCCTTGGCAATTTGGGCTCCGCGATAGTTTGCCTTGCTTTGAATCCAAACAAGTTCCGATCGATCACCATATGTTTTTAATAATCAACGATTTCCATAATATCACTGCATTGCATGCATGTTCCGAGTTCAGCAAGTTCCTGCCGATATGGTTGTATGTGGGATGGCTCGCGTCTATGTGTTCTTGCTTATGCGCGACTCTCGCGTGAAAGACGTGCACTGATGAAGGGGCTGTGGTCGCCCTTCTTGCACCCTGCAACCGGCAAAAGCGATGTTCCCGTCACCGGTTCGCCAGGATAAGTTTACAAGGAAACTCCCATCGGTTGATCAATGGAGTCCGGCATGTGATCACAATCGGGTGTTCCACGGCATGCTAGCTGATCGGCGCTGGAGGAGTACATACCGTGAGACCGAAGTCATCCGTCATCATTGTGCCTTTGGAATTACCGAATGGTAAGGCTGTCAGGTTTTGATGTGAATATTCACAATTCATGGATCATAGATCGATTTCCCGTAATTGGTTACCCAATGGCGAAATTCCAAATTCAGCTATCGGAGCCCCCTGCCATGCGGCCCTCCGGTCCTGTCGCGTCGGAGATTTGAAAGTTTTCTGACTATAAAGACTGCCGTCGTGGACTGCTTTCACTCTTTCCTCAGACACGCTATCCAACAGATGGGAGTTTTTGTACGCCTTTACCAACGTCTTCGTTCGTTTCCTTTTCCTCTATGCTCGCCGTCTATTGTCTAATTCATTGTTTTAGTCTGCTCGATCCCGCAGGTAACTCACCCTTGAACGCACAAAACAATAGTAGGTGTCTTGCATTACTTGATACTCTACATTCATCTGTATACAAGCCAAAAACGGATTCTCATCATGCGATTCTCAATTGATGCCATTCTTGCTTCGAGATTCGTTCCCACCCGCTTCAAAGCTAGTGGAAACTCGGAAAGGCATGGTCCAGATATATCCACCGGCAGGTCCGTCACCGGGGCGAAAGAGGCCGAGCTCACTTCGAGGCTCGCTCGGTTCGCTCGCGTGCCTGTTGCGGAAATATTCGAGTAAGCTTTACAAATTCTCGCCCCTCATATTCTCTGATGTCTATTCAGACTCGAGCCCACATGGAGCCCCGATGGATTGTCAGAGGAAGTCGCTGCTGAGACTCTTGATGTCCATGGTTTGAACGTACCAGTCAATGAACGTCCCTTGGCCGCCTTATCCGTCTTATGGACTGCTCTTTGGAATCCTTTCAATGTACTCCTGACGATTCTCGCAATAGTCAACGTCGCAACGGATTCTATCCCGACATTTGTGGTTATGCTGGCTATGGTCGTTGCTTCCACCGCATTGAGGTACTCTTTTTTCCACAAGCGTGTTAGCTTTGCTAAGGATGCTATCGTTACACAGGTACTGGCAAGAAATGAAGTCTATGGTCCAAGCACTCAAGCTGGTTAAGTCCATCGTGACTCGTGTTCGCGTTATTCGTCGCGTGAACTCCGTACCGAAGGAGATCGAGGTCGATCTGAGATGCATAGTTCCTGGGGATGTTGTCGCTGTTGCCGGTATATACTCTTTGCCATTACATGACATCTCAGAGTTCAAATTGTTTTATAGGTGGCGACGTATTCCCGGGGGACTGTGTTATCGTCTCTGCTGAGGCTTTGACCATTACGCAGGCGTCCCTCACAGGAGAAATACTGCCAATTGACAAAACCGTCCGTATCAATCCAGTGGACGAATCTGAGCCATTCCATCTCTTGGACAACCATAATGTCTGCTTGGCTGGCACATCTGCTGCCGCTGGGAACGGTCGCGCGATTGTGGTGGCTACTGGAAAGGACACTTACATGGCTGCCATTGCCGAGGAGCTGAACAAAAAAAGGCCTGATAACGCTATCCAGATAGGCATTAAAAAAGTTAGCTATGTGCTCCTGGGCTTCATGGCGGTTGGTGTAATCTTTTCTTCTTTCTTTCCTCTCTAACTTTTACCTGCTTCATCGTACAGGTCATGGCGCCGGCAGTGTTTATCGTCCAAGGAGCGGTCAGCAAAGATTGGAAAGGAGCCATCATGTTTGCCATTGCGATCGCAGTGGGGATTACTCCCGAGATGCTTCCCATGATAGTTGTAGGCATCTCTTCGTTTTCCGAGATATTGATTGTTCACTCGTAATTATGAAGACCTCTAACTTGGCCTTGTCAGCTGTTCGCATTGCAAAGCAAAAAGTCATCGTAAAGCGTTTCGATGCCATCCAGAATTTGGGTGCGGTTAGCATCTTGTGCTCTGACAAGACAGGCACATTGACTGCTGACCTTGTTCGCGTCGCAAAGTCGGTTAATGCGAAAGGCGAAGTGTCCAACCTCCCGGTCAAATTGTCTTTCATCAACTCCTTGCTTCAAACCGGGTCTCGCAGTCCAATTGACCATGCCATCCTGGATTATATCGGCGAAGACGAGAAGGGTTCCTTCAATGACGTCCAACAAGATAGTTGGTGCAAACTCGGCGAAGTTCCATTTGATTCTACGCGTCGCATGCTTTCGATCCTTGCATGCCACCCCTCTGGTCGTGAAGGCGAAGCATTGCTAATAACAAAGGGGGCTGTGGAGGAAGTCCTAGAGCGGTGCATTTCTGCCCTGAAGCGCGAAGAATTTTCAAAGTCCGTGGGGAGCATCATATTGGACTCGTCATCGTCCATCACATTAACAGAAGTTGACCGTCTTGAAATTCTTGATTCTGCCAAGCGACTGAACGAGGATGGGCTTCGTTTGATTGCCGTTGCTTGTCGCAAGGCCACCATCAAGATAGGCAGAGCTATTTCCACTGAGGACGAAGAAGAACTGGTTTTCGTTGGTTTCGTCGCCTTGTTGGACCCATTGAAGCCTGATGCTGCCGAGGCAATCCAGAAACTTGGGAGCCTTCATGTCCAGGTATTGCAACATATTCGTCATCAATGTATGTTCCTGCGGAATTGATTGATATCACGCAGGTGCGAATTCTTACCGGAGATGTCCCGGCGGTAGCTGCCAAAGTTGCCCGTGATCTCGGACTTTTCAACGCTGTCAACCTCACGAAGGTCGCCGACACATGCTCCCCGAAGGATGAAGAAGCAGCATCGGACATATCTACCTGTGTTGACGAATCGAGTTTGATTGTTACAGGACCCCAGCTCACTGAACTTGCTAAGGATCGTGATCTTCTCGAGGAAACAATAGAGCGCGCAATTATCTTTGCAAAGTTGTCGCCATACCAGAAACTCGATGTAGTGAAGGCTTTGCGGGCCGGTGGCGGCGGTCGCGCTGTTGCATTCCTGGGAGATGGAGTCAACGATGCTTTAGCTATTCGCGGTGCTGACGTTGGAATATCTGTGGATTCAGGAACCGAGATTGCTAAAGAGGCGGCAGGTGTTATCCTTCTGGAGAAGAGTCTTGGCGTTGTCGCCCGGGGCGTAATTGAAGGCAGAATTACGTACGTTTCTAACTCAGTGGTTCAACTATGCATGGGGCTTACGCAGGTAATAAGGCTACTAAATACCATAAAGTACATCAAGATGGCTTGCTCATCGAATTTCGGGAATGTCTTCTCGGTCCTAGGCAAGTTCGTTTGTCCTGTGAAAGGGCTCGCCATGAGATTACAAACCTACAGTTGCTTCCGCTTGGTTACCTTACCAGCCGATGTTACCCCTGCAACTATTGGTACAAAACTTGCTCTATGACTTCTCTCAAGGATCCATTCCTTGGTTGGTATATTTCCTCTTCTCCATAGATAACAAGCTTATTTGTGTCAGGGATAACGTGGATCCTGAGTATCTCGAATACCCTAGGACGTGGAGTGCATGGTCTATCGTTCGATTCATGATCTGTATGGGTCCCTTTTCCAGTCCGTTCGATATCACCACATTTTGCATCAACTGGTAAGTCATTCGATTGCGTTGAATTATATTTACTCAATTTTGGTCCAAGGTTCCACTACAAAATTCGGACTTTAGATTCTCCGCTGGTGCCACTCGCGCAGACAAATTGGTTTTTGGAAGGTTCTCTTACCCAGGTACGGTATCTACCATCTCTCGCATATCCTATACTTACAGTTTCCCGCAGCTTTTTATCATTCAATTTCTCCGGACCCCTAAGATTCCTTTTATTCAATCTCGAGCCTCTCTCCCTGTCGTCTTAGTGACCTTTGGAATGGCTTGCGTGTCAATGGCTATTCCTTATATTCCCAAGATCAACTCGGCCTTACGACTAACGCCTCCCGACCCAATGTTTTACGCATATTTACTTGCTATGATTGCGAGTTATGCTCTTGTCATCCACATTGTCAAGACGGTCTATTTATGGGTGTTCAAGGGCGAATGGATTTGAACGGAAATTGGCATTCGTTACAATGACTCAATATTCCATAGTTAGAGGATAGATGTGACCAAGATTGCTGATGTTACCAAGATGTTACTGATGAGACCTAGGTGATGTTTTACTTGAACAAGTTCGTATTTCTCCCCGGAGAGCGCCTGATAAGCATAATTCCCCGGCCGAGTGTGCTAGTGCGACAATTACATAACAAGGAGTAATTATGTAAATACATGAATATCCACCAGCGAGTTTGGATTTTACCATACGCCAAACTTATGAGGTCATCTCGTCGGGCACCACAAAGACTTGGACAAGGGCAACACCTTGCTTCGCCGAGTGCCCAGCTCGGTGAACCACCTTATACTAGAAAGGGAAGTCGAGGTGACAATATCTCGAGCAATCATGATCGTCGCATGGAGTACGTTGCTTCTGTCAGTCGCAGCAGTGGTATTGAAAAGGATGGTGACGTGTGAGCGCGCTGTGGTTCTATTTTCGATGATACTGAGATGCCTTGGACTAGATTGAAAGGATATAAGATGCAGGAAGAGTTTAGAATATTCATCAACAAGAAAGTGCGTTGTGGCTCTGGGCTGAAGCCTTGATGAACCGTTATGACCCCAATATCCTTTCGATGCAGCTTGAAGCATTCTGGGATTTATACAAGACAGATTCTCCCAGTGCTCAACCACAAACGGAATTGAAACGAAAACAGAAAAAGGACCACCAGGAGAACATACTGATATTATTTCGTGAGTGGCGTACTATTGATGTCAATCAGTATGATTGACTAGTAGCTATGAACATATCCATATCACGCAGGCAAACTACGCGAAGGCTTATTTGCGTCTGGTCGAAAAGATTGGTTTGCGCTAGAAGGTTAGCAGCTTACCTTCCAACGTCTAAGATGTGCCATTCCGTGGTTCTCACAACCACTAACTCCAGTGTACGAGACTTCGCTTTATTTATCGGTCATTTTCGACTCTCCAGTGCAGACAACCTCCATTCTGTCACATCTTGTGCCAGATATCTATTCGACAACCTCCGCTCCACAGCCATTGCGCCTCACCAGCATATTAGTCTCACTTCTTCACCAACTCGACATCTCTTTCCCATCACAACAACCTTATTTGGGACGGATTAAGTATCTTGCTCCAAACATGCTAGAACGATCGTCCTCCGCGTACCTCTGGATCTCAACACTGACTCAAAGCTTGCGCACACTAAACTTTGTTCAATTCGAAAAGTTATCACAGCTCGATGCATTCAAGCACCTACTTTTGCCGCCACGACCTGTTCAGGCCTCGAATACCAGAGCTTCAGCTATACTCCGTGATTTACCCCAGAGCGCCGTCCGTGAGCTGGTCTCCCGGCTCCGACTGAAAGCACGTGACGAATCCTGGAGGGTCGTTAGGAATGCATACCGGGAGATCTCTTTGTCGAACGAGACACAGCTGTGGTTGGGGAAACGACTATTTTTCGACAGTTTTGGCTCCGAGGCTACCATCGTGAGGTTTGACGAGTGGGTGCAGGAGAGGTGCCGGGATGGGCAACTGCGGCCCAAGGAAGGGGTCGAAGGGAGATGGATGATTTGTAAGGCAAGGTAGCAATCCCTACTTTCTGGAAGTCGAAAACACGGAAGGTTGATCATCATGAACACATTGTTTCCCATCATCAGTGCGTATCTCGTTGCATTTATAATACCATTATCACTGCGATTGTTGGTTCTCCCACCGGAATTTTCGTGTGGTTTGGGTCTAGGAAATAGAACGAGTGAGGTAGCGCTCCAAGCGCATACATATGTGAAGTCGATAGTTCCATTTCACCTACCATCCCACTCAAGCTAAACGGCAGGTTAGACGTGAACGCGTGACCCCTGAAGCAAGTGGGTATGACTAGATCCAGATCTGTTGTACTACCAGAGGAAACGTGGAACTTTTATTTTTGGGGTCTGTCTTCGTCAACCAAAGGTGGCGATGATCAGTCAACATATGTCGCTTCTTCAACTCACTGTGGTTCCTATCACCTCACCTGATGGGGTTTCCCTGCGAATTGTTGACTTGGAATGATCATGCCTCGAATTACACGGACCGGCATGGAGCCGGCGCGCGTGTGACTCCATGCTTTTCTCAACGTTGACAACCAAAGGCTTTAAGCGCTGCAATCCTGACTGCCCATCATGCTCACTCCCATGTCCTCACCAGCATTCCCTTTCAACGCTGATGTCACAGTCTGTGTCCTGATAACCTTACCCGACTTCCAGACTTTACAGGGTTTCATTTCATCCTCGAAATTTGTATACGCTATATTTCGGGCTTGGAAAAACTCTATCCTCGGGGCTGCAGCACGCAGTCAATTTGGCTCTACTTTGCCACAGGCAATGGACCTCGACCGATGCCTTAACTGTCATAATTTCTCCGAGCGAGCGTTGGACCACGGACTTGGTTGCGAGGGCTCGAGTTCCGCTCAAGATGTTTTGGTCACGTCAGAGGAAGCCCGCCTTTTACGAGACCAGGCTAGCATCGTTCAGGCACTTGAAGATATATATAGTTGGCGGTAAGCATATCTAATGCTGTGTGTACATCTTTGGTGTTCACCGGTCATTTAAAGTGAGAAGGACCCAAGGTCCCGAAGTAGCCGACTTTCGGTCACTGAATCTCTAAATTTTCGGAAATCTGTGTACCGGTTCTGGCTCCTTTCAGCCAAGTACCGACCAGGAGCACTTACCAATGGCGACGGCTACACACAATTCAGAGAACCGATCATTACGACAAAAACAATCATACCATCGATATCGAGATCCTGAACAGATGGGTGTCATTGAGGTACACCAGTTCCTCTTGGATCTCGCCAGATGGGCTTTAATAAGAACAATACGCGACCACTACAAAAGTACCTAAATGTTTGGCTAATTTCCTGTCCATCTGAAGCCCACGCATAGGTTTTGGCAGTATAGATGATATTAGTCTTGTCTGGGGTGGGCCAGCGGTCACATTGGATGCTTTTAGAGGGCGATGGCCATCATATTTGCATCCATATGATTCTGAGTGGTATGGTACATGGCGAGCAATGACCCACGCCTTCGCCGATGGCGGGAGAACATTTTTAACTACACGGCAATCCGTCATACTCGACGATCACATTAAGGACGTCATTAATTGTATGTTGAACTCTTTAGATTGGTAAACACCGCTTGCTTACTACTCACAGGTAGTCAGTGCCAAGGCTCGCATTTTCCGTCTAGGATGGATTTATTATGGAATCCTTGCAGTCAGTAAACCTTCCAGTATATTTCATTAATACTGACGCATCATTTCGTAGATTGGGAATACATGATCCTAGATATTCCTCCTTCACACCTGGGTAGTTTCTTAACATTCGAGGGGAGAAAACCTCTCGAGTTCCTTCTTGCTTTCACAGAGGCGATCCAGGCGATTCCATACTCCCAGCTTATTGAGGAAGTCTTTGATATTCGTTCGGAACAGTTCAGGGATTGGAAAAAGGACGATTGGTTGTGTACTAAGTGCATGACTTGGTTGTTGTCGGCCAATATTCGGGCTTGGTTTGATGGAACAACTGGTAGGAATACGGGTTTGTAAGTCTTGATCCTTGACATTCATCTGCATGAAGAATCCATATATGTAGGGGCCGATCTCAGGTAGATCAGGATGTATTTGATGCAGCTCTGAAAATGGCCTTTGATCATCTTCTCGGGTATATCAACATCATTATTGCCTGGCAACCTTTCGCTCGTAAAGGAATTAGTGACCTAGTGGTATACATGTCCTTTACCCTTCCACATAAACAGCATGACCGTTGTATACAATGGCCCATGAAGCATAATCAACTTGCTCGCCTTAGGGCCCTATCATGTCAACCAGGTCAATTGATGGTGACTTTGTTCAGGCGATCGGCAAGCGCATTCATATCTCCCTCGGACTCCCTTGCCTCCGCTGATGGAGTCTCTCCTTCGACATCTCTCGCCTCCGTTGATGACGTCTCATCTTCGACCTCCTTGACGTCACCTCCGGCACCTTCCTCTTCCTCCTCGTTTACAAAAAGCTTTCCGCCACGCTGCTTCATAATTCGTCGGATGGCGTCGACGTGATCTTCCGAATCCATATCAATATCATTCCATTGTAGTTCCAGCCTCTTCAGCTTTGGAAAGGAAGGTAGCGAGTTTGCGAAAAATTCGAAAGTCGACACGTTAAGGTTGTTATTCTGGAGCACCAGGGTCACTAGATTCCGATTTGACCCCTCTGCGAGTTTCTGCAGGGGAAGTGGCACCTCGTCAACACCTTCGGATGACAGTACACAGTCCGAAAGGATAAGAGTCTCTAATGCAGGCATCCTTGTCAGGGCGAAGGCCCACTCGTGGACCGCTTCCATGGCTTCGTCTTTGATAAACGTATTGTCCTGAAGATCAAGATGCCGTATATTCGGGCACTTGGATATGCCCTTGGCTAGAGCCTTTATCCCATCGGTCCATATGGCGTTCTGCGGAAGCCTGACATCTACCAGCGTTCCATGTGCAGCAAATGCATCTGCCCATGCTGATGCGGATCCGTTTTCAAGTCTATTCCTACCGCAGATAACCGTCTTCAGGTTTGATGTCAGGCCCTTCTTTTTACTCAGCTCCGCCGACTTCCCAAGCCAGTTCGCGATCATAGTTCCTGCCTCTGGACCTAGACCGTTGTTGCTGAGCCGGAGGATCTCGAAGCGGTTGGTTTGGAGAAGGTTGCGCAGAGGTTCGACAGAACGAACACCAAAAGCGTTGTCACTAAGGTTTATTTCCACGAGCGTTGATTTTAGCTCAATAGCGTCACATAGAGCCTTAAGCGCGTCGGGGATCTCGGAGATGAGACGACCAGTGAATATATCAGCAAAGTCTGCGACCTGGCTGGCGATTGAGAATTGGTAGAAGTCACGAGGGAAAGGTGAAAGTACCTTCAGGTTCTGCGTCTTTTCCAAAAACTTTGCAAACTCCTGTGCGGCCTCGACACCGATGGTGTTGCCTCCCAGATGAACCTCTTGAACTGATGTGGGGTCAAAGCCCTCGAGGAGCGGCAAAACATCGGCCGCGGTGTTGATCTTGAGACTTTGGCCTCTGATGTCTAGGATTTTGGTGTTTCCGACCATTTGTAAGGGATGAGCTTGTGGTTGGGTTGTACTAGTAACCTAGACAAGGCCCGAGATATCGATTGTCGACAAAAAAGGAAAGTGCTTGTGTTCATTAGTAGTCACGTGTGTCAAGCAAAAAATCTATCCTTTGGCCCATCACGATGTCGCGCCATGAGGATCCCCTTGCAATAAACCTCTCAAAACAGACGCGGGCATTGCTCGCCCTCTTACCCTCAGACTCCCCTTATTCGAGTCAAATATCATCACCAAAAGACCTGCTTTCCACTTTATCGCGACTTCTTGCAGCCCCATCGCTTACTCTGCCGATATCAAGTCTTTTTCGGCCACTATTGATTGACCTGTGCGCAAGATGGCTTCACGACCAACAGGACATCGAGGGCAGATTCATAGCTTTCTGTACATTGATCGAAATCCACCAGGAACTTTTTCCGTTTGTCCGCTTGATTTTCACGTATTCCACCTTCTAACTTCTCCCGTAGAGTTTTGTCTGCATTCTTGCACTTGCCATGCTTCTCGCAAGGCCCATTGCATTTCGTGGAAGAGAGTCAGACGATTGTCACGTTGGACGCCATACGTTTACAACGTCTGCTTCTTGCTTACTATCGCTTGCTTCGAGCCAACCGCCTACTCCCTGGCGATCTCCTATGGCCCGTATCGCACTTATCCACTCTTTTCACTACTCCCCACCCTAACACTGCAGTCAAGTACTTGGCGATTAGGTGTTATTCGTTGCACACAGGCATGGCCGAGGTGGAGCGCACAAAATTGGAGACCCGATTTCTTGGTGAGCCCGGTGCGGTCGACTGCTCACTTTCGTACGGTGAAAATATGGACGGGAGCCTAATCAACATCGATGGATGGTTGATGCCCATGCTAGAACTCAAACGAGTCCATCAGGGCCGTAACGCTGTCGTTGCTGGTCACGATTTCTATTCGCCTGAAACCGACAGAATTCAACCGTTAACATGTAGCGACCTGTCGTATGTCTTTCTACCGGTGCATTCTTTACTATATCCTGACAATTCCTTACCAGCCCATGGGTAGCCAATATTCACGGCATCCTCATGCTAAAATCTTGTCCCTCTCTGCCCCCTCCTGTTACCGTCGTAGCAACGCCTTCAGCAATAAATGCATTGCGACAGCTTGCTATTCTTGTCTCTCTCCGCTTGCCTGCTCTCATTACCTCTCCCCCGTCCTCCGGAAAGTCACTTTTCCTCTCACAGCTTGCGTCTCTACTGTACCCCAGAGTGGACGGCCAGATCATCACCGTCCAACTTGCCGACACATCGCTCGACCCTCGCACCCTACTCGGATCCTACGTTTCCTCTCCGACGCAGCTAGGCGCCTTCGAATGGAAGGACGGTGTACTCGTTCGTGCCATGAGAGAGGGCAAGTGGTTAGTCCTCAAAGATATCGACCGCGCGAGCATGGAAGTATTGGGACTTATCAAGCCCCTAGCTGAGTCTCTTGCTCCCGGTACGTGGATTGGCAATCGCGCGAGTATAGATGTTCCAAACAGAGGTAGGGTAAGGGCTTCCGATCGTTTTGCCATCTTCGCGACGCGTTCAACGGCACCATCGACCAGCGGAAGTTTTCCGAGCCCAACCTTTTATGGAGCCCATAAATTCCAGGAGGTCATCACCGAGGCACCGTCTTTGGACGAAGTCAAGATGATCATCGAATCCCGGTTTCCTCGGTTAGGGGAATTGCTTGTACATGCAATCATACAAATCTGGGCCGGTGTTCAGGGTTTGGGGACGATGGCTTCAAGTAGGTCTGTTGGCCTGAGAGATCTAGAAAAGTATTGCCGTCGGCTAGAAGCACTCGTACCCTCATCCCACAACTCCACGAATGTTGAGACCACCAGCAAGGACCTCATTCCCATTGCCACACTTTTCCCAAACCTCGCTTTTCGAGAAGAACTTTTTCTTGAAGCCAGGGATGTCTTTTTCGGCGCTGGTGCTCTCACAGCAGCAGCCCAAGCCCACTCCGATCGCGTCGCGGCTCTGGTTGCTGATCATATCGGCATAGACTCTGAACGTCGTCAATGGGCTCTCAGCAAGCGGGTTCCTGCGTTCGAGGAGGAGAGAGACGGAAACGGCGATATCACTTTAGTTAGCATTGGCCGCGTGCGCCTCCCTGCTCGACCTTCAAAGTCGACTTTTCTCATTGCGCCGACTCGTCCTTTTGCGCTACATAAACCTGCAGTGTGCCTCCTTTCACGAATTGCTACTGCCGTAACTCTTCGCGAACCGGTCCTCTTGACTGGGGAGACTGGTACTGGAAAGACCAGTACTATCACACACCTTGCTTCTTTGCTCCGCCAACCTTTAATTTCACTCAATCTCTCTCATCAAACGGAATCTTCGGACATACTTGGCGGCTTTAAGCCAGTTGATGCCCGAATCCCTGCTTCGAAGCTTCAAGCAGAGTTCTTGAACCTCTTTGGAAATACCTTCAGTCGGAAGAAGAATGTCAAGTTTGAGGAATCTGTCAGGAAAGCGGTACAAGAGGGTAAGTGGAAGAGAACTGTCGCTCTTTGGAGGGAGTCTGTGCGGCTTGCAAGGGAGCGGATCGAGTCAAAATTCAACGAAGAGAATCAGTAAGTCGTCCGGCATGCAATGACTCGGTTTCCGGTAACCTTTTCCCAGGGAATCCACCGAAGTGGATGGACCGAGGAAACGGAGGAAAGTGGATCAAACATTGCTTCGGCAGTCTGCTGGGGCTTGGGACAAGTTCCAACGTGATATCGACGAGTTTGACATCCAGCATGCTCAAGGGCAGGGAAAATTCGCTTTCGACTTTGTGGAGGGTCCCTTAGTCAAAGCACTCCGTTCTGGTGATTGGTATGTTATTTGTGTTGATTCTCAGCCCCTGTCTGACACATCACTAGGATACTTCTCGACGAAATCAACCTGGCTAGTCCAGAAACTCTTGAATGCATCACTGGCCTTCTCAGCGGGCCAACGGCATCCATTTCTTTGACTGAAAAGGGCACCTTGGAAGTGATTCCGCGGCATCCTGACTTTCGACTCTTCGCCTGCATGAATCCTGCCACGGACGTCGGGAAAAAAGACCTTCCACCAAATATCAGAGCACGGTTCACCGAGATTGATGTTGCTCCGCCGGACGCTGATCGTGAGACTCTACTTAGTATCATCCACCAATATATCGGCCACTCTGCTGTTGGAGATAAATCTGTAATCATGAATGTCGCCGACTTCTATGCCGCTCTTAAAGAATTAGCGGAGGATCGTCAGTTAGCTGACGGGTCGAATCATCGACCTCACTACAGCATGCGGACGCTTGCTCGTGCTCTTACATTTGCGGTCGACATTTCCCCGGCGTGTGGCCTACGACGAGCGCTATGGGAAGGCTGTCTGATGGCATTTACCATGGTGCTCGACGGACCCAGTGCAAATGCTGTCACAAATCTGGCGCACAAGCACATCCTCGCTGGGGTTCGCAATCCTAAGTCCTTGTTGACAAAAGAACTCTCACATCCCGTATCCCGCTCTACCGATGAGTTTGCCAAGTTTGGTCCGTTTTACCTCGAAAGGGGTTCACTGGACATTGATTCAGTTGAAGAGTACATCATGGCTCCTTCAGTGGAGAAGAAGTTGATTAATCTTGCCCGTATTGTCCTCACCCGTCGTTTTCCCGTACTCATCGAAGGACCAACATCCAGTGGGAAAACCAGTTCGATTGAATACCTCGCCCGCCGAACTGGTCATCGATTCATTCGCATCAATAACCACGAACACACCGACATTCAGGAGTACATTGGATCTTACGTTTCCGATCCAGTCTCCGGGAAGCTGGCATTCAAAGACGGATTGCTTGTCCATGCTCTCAGGCGCGGCCATTGGATCGTTTTGGACGAGTTGAACCTCGCACCGACGGACGTCCTCGAGGCCCTGAATCGATTACTGGATGACAACCGGGAACTGGTCATTCCGGAAACTCACGAAGTTGTCCGCCCCCACCCTCACTTCATGCTTTTTGCCACTCAGAATCCGTCGGGGGTATATGCTGGTCGGAAAGTTTTGTCCCGTGCCTTCCGCAATCGTTTCCTAGAAGTTCACTTTCAAGACGTGCCGCAAGCAGAGCTAGAATTGATACTATGCCAACGATGTCGGATTGCTCCGTCGTATGGACAACGAATCGTCACTGTCTTTCGAGAGCTGCAGAAGCGCCGTCAGACTGGGCGCGTTTTCGAAAGTAAACAAGGTTTTGCCACCCTTCGAGACTTATTTAGGTGGGCTGGCAGAGACGCTGTGGGTTATCAGGAACTTGCGGAAAACGGGTACATGCTTCTCGCCGAACGTGCTCGCCGCACCGAAGACAGGCTGGTAGTCAAGGAAGTCATGGAAGCAGTTATGAAGGTTCAAATCAACGAGGAGGCTCTTTACAAGCTGCATGGTCCTGAAGTGGAAGCATACATCGGATGCCCTGTACCCTCATCCCCACAAATCGTCTGGACTCACGCTATGCGAAGGTTATTTATTCTGGTTTCCAGGGCTTTGAGGTTCAACGAGCCAGTTTTGCTGGTCGGGGAGACTGGTTCTGGTAAGACGTCTGTCTGTCAATTGTATGCTGAGGCCATCTCCAAGCACCTGCACACACTCAGCTGCCATCAGAACACGGAAACGGCAGATCTGATCGGTGGTTTGCGGCCAGTGCGCAACCGCGCAGCAGCTGCTTTGGATGCTTATCGCGATGTGTCGTCTCTCCTCTCTCGCGCTGGTGTCTCTAGCCCTCCCACAGATGCACAGGGAATCCTCGAACAAATCTCCGCACTGCTGAAAACTGATCTTGACCCCTCGCTGGTGGTTGCTCTCCGGGAGTCAAAGGAAAAGCTTGCCTCTGAGGCCCTGTTTGAATGGCACGATGGTCCCCTCATC
Source organism: Rossbeevera pachydermis (assembly GCA_038090155.1). Taxonomy (NCBI): domain Eukaryota; kingdom Fungi; phylum Basidiomycota; class Agaricomycetes; order Boletales; family Boletaceae; genus Leccinum; species Leccinum pachyderme. The sequence goes on from JBBPME010000023.1 coordinate 18,077, forward strand.
CGAGCAATGAGTGATGGTGACGTCTTCTTGCTCGATGAGATTTCGTTGGCCGACGACTCGGTGCTCGAGAGGCTTAACAGCGTGCTAGAGCCCGAGCGAACCATTGTGCTTGCCGAACGAGGGGGTACGAGCGGTGAATATCCTGCTGTGCGTGCCAATGATTACTTCAAGCTCCTCGCAACGATGAATCCGGGGGGTGATTACGGGAAGAAGGAATTATCCCCTGCACTTCGGAATCGTTTTACGGAGATTTGGGTCCCCCCAGTCGACAACCCCTCTGATCTTCATATGATAATTGAAAGCTCTTGGGCCTGTGACCCGTTGAAAGCTTTTACTGCGCCACTTCTGCATTTTACCGATTGGCTACGCGAGAGAATTGGCGATCGTTCTATTTGTACTCTGCGAGACATGCTAGTAAGAAATCTCTGAAGATACTTTAGCACCTTCGTTCTGACTCTCTCTCAGGCATGGGTTGCGTTCTCGAATGCCGTATTCCTCCCTAATATAGAGGATAGAATGCCGGCCAGCGAAACCTTCGTAGGTCTATTTTATTCTTTTCGAATTAGATATTCATTCGCAGTCCAGCACCACGCTGCCCACATGACCTTTCTGGACGGACTCGGGTCTTTGCCACAAACTGCCTCACACTCACCACAGGTTCAGCAGCAAATCAAGGATGAGGCCGTTAGCAAGCTGCACCAGCTTGTTCCGTTCAGTGCCGGGGATGTGTCTCATTTCGCCCATGAGCCATCTATGTTCGTCCAGTTTGGCCCTTTCCTACTCCCTAAGGGACCAGAAAGCACCATGAATCACTCTTTCAATCTCCAGGCACCGACGGCTCACGAAAATGTTCTCCGAGTAGTAAGAGCCCACCAAGTGCGCAAGCCGATCCTACTGGAGGGGAGTCCGGGAGTTGGAAAAACTTCCCTCGTCACTGCACTGGCTAAAATTGCAGGATACCGCTTGTGTCGCATCAATCTTTCCGATCAGACCGATCTAATAGACTTGTTCGGATCTGACTTGCCTGTGGAAAATGGTGCACCGGGAGAGTTTGCCTGGAGAGATGCGGAGTTCCTTCAAGCTTTGCAACAGGGCCACTGGGTCCTTCTCGACGAAATGAATCTCGCACCTCAGGCAGTTCTCGAAGGCTTGAATGCGGTGTTGGATCATCGCGGCACGGTTTACGTACCCGAGCTGGGACGTAGCTTTACTTGTCATCCCTCGTTTCGAGTATTTGCTGCTCAAAATCCGCTGCACCAAGGTGGTGGTAGGAAGGGCCTCCCGAAATCTTTCCTTGACCGCTTCACGAAAGTTTACGTCGAGGAAATGACTCCTGATGACATGCTGGTTGTCTGTCGGGAGCAATACAAGGAATTTGACGAACGCGTCCTCCGCGGTATGATTGCATTCAACGCTCGCCTGAGCCACGAGGTTGTTGACGAACGGATCTTTGGGCGAGAAGGGAGTCCCTGGGAATTTAATCTTCGTGACATTATTCGATGGGGCGAACTGTTGCAGGCATCTAACATAACCAACTTTCCTCGACACTTCATCCGTATCGTCTATTTGAACAGGTTCAGGAATTCCCAAGATCGCGCGCACGCTCAAACCATATTCGATGAAGTTTTCTCTATTTCAGACTCACCGAGCATTCCCAACCCTCGTCCACTCATCTCGAGTTCGCATCTACAATTTGGTTACTACAGCACAATGAGACGCAATGTGACTCTGGCTCACAGAACTTCTGACATTCTACAGGTACATCTTGCAGCAATCGAAGCAATGGGTACATGTCTATCGCGATCCTGGCTAGTCGTCATGACTGGATCTCGCAACAGTGGTAAAACAAATCTGATAAGGGCCCTCGCTAACCTTTCAGGGAACCATCTCGATGAAGTCCACATTTCCAAGGCAACAGACACCACAGATCTTTTGGGTGGTTTCGAACAAGTCGATCATTTAGCGCGAATCATAGGACTCGCCGAAGAGTCACTTCAGCTCACGGAGGTGTTCGCGCGCTCTCTTTGTGGGATCACCTCAAAATTTCAATGCCGAGCAGTCGTACATCGCGAACTAGTCTCCGATCAGAGAACATCTTCATCAATTTTACGAGCGGTTTCCGATTTATTAGCGGAACTTTCAATGGTTGACGCTGATGACTCTTCACTTGATGCAGCCCGACGAAATTTGGAGTCTATATGCCACAACCTGGCTAAACCTGGGTCTACAAAAGGTCGTTTCGAGTGGATCGATGGTCCATTAATACGGGCAATGAAGAGCGGTCACTGGCTTCTCCTCGACGACGCTAATATGTGTAATCCTTCCGTCCTCGACCGACTCAACTCCCTCTGTGAACCGAATGGCAACTTAGTGCTAACTGAACGAGGCTTCGTAGACGGCGAGGTACAAATACTAACACCGCACCCGGACTTCCGTCTGCTCATGACTGTGGACCCTCAACATGGCGAACTGTCCAGGGCGATGCGCAATCGCAGCGTGGAAATTTCTTTGTTGACACATTTCACCGAAGAGGACCAGTCCCGCATCCTCACGCATTGTCGCCTCCCTGTTGCTTCGTTGGGGTCGATATCTTTTGTATCCCACGAACTAGCACGTCGTGGAATCATATCTCCTTGTTTGCATGACAACACACCTCGGATTTTACCTTCCATTGCCATCGACCACGATTCTGTTTTGTCTACGCTAGTGGTCCATGCGCCATCCCTGGATATCTCGGATGTTCAGATGTCACGTGCGCTGGTCCATTTTGCCGTTAGGTCACTCCCCTTGCCATTACACTTGATCGTCAAGTGCTATCTTGAGATTTCATCGCCTCACGGCCTCCTACACTCTGTCTTTGCAGACCCCGCTTTCAGCGAGGTCTCTAAAAAACTCGCTTCTGTGGTGAAGGGGGTATCTCACAATGATTCTTGCCTACTTAATAATGTGTTGGTCAGTGCTCATACGACAGGCGGGACTCATGTCCGCTTTCCTACTCCGATGTACTCAATTTGCTTGAATAATATAGCCTATGGACGATTTCATGGTTTATCCACCTTGTCCATGCTGTACAGAACAAGCAGAGTATTGCTCGCATCACGCGCTGAAACTTGAAGTTTTGCAACTTTTTGCATCGCTTCTCCTCGACAAGAATGACGACGCTTGGTGGAACCAGTTGAATAACTCATCAAACAGCGGGTTGACTAAATGCTCCTTGGACCTAGCGGAAGCGCTACAATCAGTCCTAGTCGAGATACGCGCAACTGGTCAACAGCTGCTTGAGCAGTTCCTCTCCAGCTCATCTGGCACTCGACCCGTGAGTTTTTTCGTCACAATGCGCAAGTATCTCAACATAGGTTACAGGATTATCGCTCGGCGGCCAATCTTCTTAGCATTTCGCAGAGACTTCGTCAAGTTCTCGCTCAGAGTGGCTTTGACTACTCCCACGTTCGCGTTCTTTCAAAGCTGATATCTAATACACTTCAGAATCATTCTCCTGCCTACGAACGCCTTGGTCATTTCTCCAATATTCTCAACGATGCGATCTCCCCTTCGTCCGGTCTGGGGATGGTCGAAATGTGGTCACACCTACGTGTAGTGAAGCCAACAATCATCACTTCAGTGGACATCAAGGCGTTAGCGTGCATGTCTATGGCAGTTTCGAAACCAGGTATGCAATCTTTTGAGGTATTAGCCATAGTTTCAACCATTCATCTGTCTAGTGTCACGCCGAGAACGACTAGAAATAATCGCCCTCGCAACGTTTCCTGTACACAATGAACCCGAAAATGATGATCGGTTAGTATGTATATCTGACCAAGCCAAAGACGTAAGACATCTGCAACGATCTCTATGGCATTCTGACAATTTACCATAGTGGACATCCAAGCTGCCTAGAGACGATGAAGGCCTTCAGGACAGTTGCAATCCTGTTTCCCTACTGATTGAGCTGCAGGCTCTATGTGACCTTCATACTGAAAGCAATGATGTAAGTCCGTTGTACGATATGAATATGTGGAGAGCAGAAGTAAAGTGGCAATATATAGGTTGTGGTCGAGACGCTCCAGCGTCTGATAAGGATGGCACCTGAGGAGCCTGGTGAGGATCTACGACGGTTTGCAACCTACCAGCATGTGGTATGGAGTCATGATACGGACAATCATAGTGCGTCCTGAACCACTTTCCTTTTTTTTTTTAACCCAGTTTCAGTATCCCCGAGCATCATCGCTATGGCGGAGACTCAATGGCTCGAAGCTCTGTGGCATAAACACTCTGGCACATCGGTATGTAATAGATGTTCGAGTTGTGCACCACAAAGACTCACTTGTTTTCAGGATGCCAATGGGCCACAAATCATTTTCCGTCCAACTCACCTCCTCACTTCCTTTAAAAAGAGGTATGGACTGATGTCCTAGTCTTGCTACTCTAACCCTTTTCGCAGTCAAACTGTGGGGGTCTCGTTATTATCGTTCGACCAGCACCTGGAGTCAGTTAAACGCCACATGGGACTGACCGTGCTTCAGTGTTTCACCGACACTTCACGATTTCAGCAGCTCGCAGCATTGTTCAACCAAAGCATGGTTTTGGTAAGTTGACACAATAGCTAGCATGTTACACGAGATCATTATTCTCTTCAGGTGGCTTCCTGCTTTTCGGCTTCCTTTGATGAAAGTACTCTTCACCACATACATACGAATACTTCGAGAGATAGTCTGGAGGCATCAAAGATTCTCCTCGAACTCTTCGAACGCACAAATTACAGTCCACTGCAAAACGCCATCCGACATGTGGCTGCTGTACTACATGACGATGTGGAAATGATCTCATCAACGGAGACCACCTTGCTTCAACTTGGACACTGTTGGATTGCATTGAGTAGAATCATCCTCGAACTTTTTGTTCCCAATGTGCCCATCGATCCTGCCGCTATGGTCCGCCATGCAACAAACTATGCTCGGGACCAAGCGGACTTCTTCATGCAACAAATCGCACTCCACACCGAGCTGGAGCTCCGAACTACGGCCAACGAAACAAATAATACCATCGCTTATCTTGATGCCTGTGCCAAGGACTTGATGAACACACCTCACACTTTTGCGCATGTTCAGGCTCGGGACAACCTAGCAAGTCTTCATGGCTATTGGCTAGAGGTATCCCAGTTCATTGGTCAAGTAATCCACCATTCAAAAATCGACGATTTGGCACGTGCTCTGGAATCAAGAGACGCCTTTTCCTTCGAGCGCGAGGTGGTCGTCCAAGAATCTGTCTCTGGCTTTTGCCAGCGCATAGAAACTGCTTACATTGAATTTGACGATATCACATGCATTCTTCGTTTGGCATTCGCAGAACTTCGTCTGGGCCTTCATCTCATCCGAACAGCTTCCCAGCAATCCTCCACGCAAGATGCCGCCGAACTGGTGACTTCTCTAGCTACCTTCCCTTCCCCTCGGAGTGCACAGCTTTTACAAGTCCTCCCTTCCCCAAGCATTACTTTTCCTGCGGCTGAGCTCGTCCTATTGCGTATCGCCGCGGTAGCCCATTGTACTCAGTTTCCATCAGCACCAAGCACGATCAAGACATCCTATGAGCAAGCTTATCGCCTCTGGTCTATAGATCGTGCTCATGATGACAGGAAAGAGCAAGAACTTAACTCTTTATATCGCAGTAATTCGACGACACACGACAGTTCTACGTTGGCTGAAGCTGAGGAAAGGGAGTTCTTGGAATTGTTTCCCACGTTCGAGGATGCTTTTCACTCTGGCGAAGACTTGGATGGAAACGTTGGCAATAAGTCATCACATCATCTTACTCCAGATCGCCAACGGCAACTGCTCGCACTTCACTTGGAGCTCATGAATGATGGGATTGGCGTGGCCAGAGTAAACTCCGCCACCAGTAAATTCAACTTGCTACGGCAAAGCTGTCTGCGATCCTGGACCGATACCCACCCATCATCATTTCCCGATTCACTCGAAAAGCAATCGTTACATATTCAGCTTGCCGTTCTTCATGTTCACCTTGGGGAGATGCATGGAAACTCTGGTTCCTCCCCCAACTTCTATTCCGATGCAAATATATCAGAGGCCAAGAAGGCATCAAGCGTGATACAGTCTCTCCGTGCTCGGCTTGTTTCAATCCTTCGAGATTGGCCAGATCAAATGGTTCTCCAGCATCTTATCGATCGCTGTGATACTATATTGGCGATTGATTTTGCTGCTCCTATTGCCAAGCTTTTGTCAGCTTTAGAACAGCTTCTGATGCAGACCGAAGACTGGGAGATGTATGCAAATCGTGAAAATAACCTCAAGGAACATCGACATGCGCTGACGACTCTCATTGTCGAATGGAGAAGGTTGGAACTATCGTGTTGGAAGACTTTGCTGGAATCCCAAAGTCAATCATTCGTAGGTGAAGCAGCTGAGTTCTGGTTCCGTCTATACGAAGTGCTTATCCGAGGGCCACTGGATGCTATCGAGGAAACAGGGGACGACGATACTGGTGGTCTACAGGGGTACCTCAGACAACTTCCATCTCTGCTGGACGAGTTCATTCAATCTAGCTCTCTCGGTCAGTTCCAAGTGCGCCTAGACCTTCTTCGCAGCTTCGAGCATTTCATCCACTACATGGCATCTCAAGAACCTCCTATCCACCAAGAAGCTCTTCTTCGCGTTGGCCGTATTGTTCACTCTTCCTGGCGGTATTTTCACCTCTTTTCACCTCGGCTCTCTGCCTCGTTAAGGGACCAACGACAGGTAGAAGAGAAAGAAGTCGAGGCGTTCATCAAGCTTGCCAGTTGGAAAGATGTGAACGTCCAAGCCTTGAAACAAAGCGCGCAAAGAACACATCATCAATTATACAAGCTCATCCGCAAGTTCCGTGATGTTCTAAGACAACCTGTTGCTGACAAAATGAACCCACTGTTTGCCGGAGACGCCGAGGGCCATCGGGAGGAGGAGCGGACCGTCTTCCTAACGCCCACTCGTCTCTCATCCTCAGTTACTTTCGAGGACGTTGCGTCGAGCTCCCCTTCGTTGCCTTCTCACCTCGGGAATCTCCACCAGACCTTTTACAAGTTCGATGGTTTCATCAGCGATATAATCCGTTCATTTCTCGGGACGTACAGCGCAGAGGACGCGGAACAACTTTCCACTGAGATTATTGTGACTGCCAAAAGCCTCGCGAATTATGCTATCCCTTCCGATCTTACCAAAGAAAGGCGAGAAAAGTACAAGAAAAACTTGCTCCTGCGTAAAAGAAAGGCTTGGAGTGATCTCCTCAAAGAGCTCAAACGCGGTGGATTGTCCTATAATGTCAAACCGGAGGTCCTCAACAAGCTGAGGGACCAATGCTGGATCCGTGATCAGCCTTTGATGCCTGCGAGCAGCCCTGCGACGTCTGTGGAGAAAGCGGAACACTACTTTGACCGGCTTCGAGGATGTCTCCCTGCGCTCAGAAATTCACTTTCAGATCATCACTCGGACTTAGGGACGCGTGACCTTTCTCGCGGCATCTTTGTGGTGGAGTCAGGATATTCCTTGGCACTTGAGGGTAGATTAGGGTAAGCATCCAGTTCTCCGATCCTCCCAGGTGCATTCTGATCGATTTTCATGGCATGCAGACTATCCGAAGCTCGTTCTGGATACCTGGCACTTCGTCTACAAGCAGACCGTCTCCAGATTCTCTCAGAACAATCGGAAACCATTGTGATCGATGTATGTGACAACATTGAACCAATGTACAACACACTGTGCAATTCTGTTCGTGCACTGGAGGAACTGGCTGAGGCCATGAGCATTTTCTCTCAAATAGAGCAGGGCATTATTGTGGTCCCTGATCTCATTGAAAGGTGTCAAAAATTCGCTGTTTCAGGGTGTATGTGGCGCGATCGTGTGTGGAAGGTGCTTCAATCCTGCCAAACTGCACTTCCTTCCGTACTCCTAAAAGGTGCGCTCTCAGTGCTCGGATGGTGGAATACATAATCAGAATGCCTCTAGACGAATATGATAGTATTGTGGACGCTGCGAGATACCTAACGGAACTCCCTGGACGACTCGAAGAGATGTCAACAACGTGCCCTCAGCTCATATATATTCTTCGACCCACCCGGGAATGGATCTGCGAACAGGGGCGTTTCTCGTTCTTCCAACTGGACCAACATTTGCTAGAAGGCGATGCTGTCGGAAACGTTGACGATATCATCGATGCGCTCCTCGTCACGGTCCAGTCTATGCTCCGCCGATGTTCCGAGTCAGCTCCACTGGCCGAAACGACCCCTGCATCCGAACATGCCAAGGACAATTACATTCGGCTAGGTGTCCAAACGACGTCCCTTTTCACGAGTCTCCTCGATCTTCCAACGCTGACGAACCGACTGAAGATCGCCACCGCAGACCTTTCCTCTCTTTCGCACATTTCGCGACAGCGAGCGCTAAAGAGGGTGATGCCGTTCTTGTCGTGCTTCTTGTCCTTTGCGGACGAGTTGCTGGAGAGTATGGCCAGATGGACGTGCGCACTTTCCAAGTTGGACTATGTCGTGTGCTCCGTCGTATACACCGTCGCAACCCAAGGGTTTTGTATCCCTCCAGAAACGGAAGAAGGCGAGGCCACTGGAGATGAAAAAGGGCATGCGACGGAGCTCGGAGGAACGGGATTGGGTGAAGGAACTGGGAATCAAAATGTGAGCGAAGAGATCGAAGACGAGAGCCAGGTAGAGGGACTTCGGGGTGAAGACAACGATGAAGGCGATGCTCAGAGAGAGAAAGGAAAGGACGAGGAAAATACGATCGAAATGAGCGAAGACTTTGGTGGCGAGATGGAGGACGTACCCGAGACTGAAGAAGGCGACACGAATGAGGAAGAGGAAAGTGAAGAGGACGGCGGCCCAGACGAACAGTTGGGCAAACTAGATCAATCGGATCCGGCCGCGGTTGACGAGAAGCTGTGGGGGGATGAAAAGGGGGATGACAACGGAGACGACAGGCTGCAGAATGACAAATCACAAGAAGGTCAATCGAAGGACTCGGATGTAGTGGCGAAGGAGGAGGAGAAGGAGAAGGAGAAGCATGACAAAAAGAAAGAAGAAGACACAAAAGGGGATGGGAAACAGGACAACGAAGAAGGCGAGGAGGAAGATATGGATGCGAGCGACGAAACCCCTCCAGAGGAAATGGAACCTCCCAATGCCTCTGGTGCCCCGATGGACCAGCATATCCCAGATGCCGATACCCTTGACCTTCCCGATGACATGCAAATCGACGAGGACCAGGCCAAGCAAGACGATCATGGAGATGACCTTGAAATGGAGGATGTCGACGACGAAGAACATGAGTTGGATGATGATGAGATGATTGATGATGCAGGCAATGAACGGGAAAAAGAACACGACTCAATGTCGGTCGAACCTCCGGATACTGAACAACAACCTTCGCGCGCTGTTGATGCAGATGGTGTAGAAGAAGAAAACAGCCCTGACAAGGAGAAAAAAGAGAGTGACGCTGTTGCTCGGCCCGATCTTGCTACTGGCGATGGTGATGTCGGGATGTCAGAAAACGAACCTCAACCCAGGGATAGCGCCCAACAAGGCCAGCAAGGTTTAACCTCCACTCAAGTCGATATGGACGGTGATGTAGACGAGAATCCAATAGAACCCGAGAACGGAAAGCAGGAGTATGTCTTTCGACTCCCCCGGTCAGCCATCTAATCGCTTAGCTAACCATTCCAGGTCCAGCGAGACTGCCGAACATCGACCTAAACCTGCACCCCCCTCTGCGACCGTCCCTGAGCCTTCATCGTTAGACCCTAGTTCCACCTCTGAGGGCACGCACCGTGGTCCCGCCCACGCCCGTCAACCCCCTCCTGCCCCGTCTTCTAACCCTCGACGAACGATCGGGGACGCACTCAAAGAAGTTGAACAACGCTTCGATGAAATATTTGGGCCAGCTGATCAGTCACAACCTTTGCCAGTTCCCCAACATGCCGACGCAGGACAGGTCGAATATGCTCACGATGAAGAGGACACACCGGAGAGCAATGAGATGCAAGCGCTCGGTCCCGCGGGAGAGGAGCAGGTCGCAAAACTCCGAGAACTCAAGTTGGCAGATGAGGGAAACGATAAGACTGGTACCGATGTCATGGAGATCGACGCATTCCCCTTGGATCAGGATCTCAAGGATGCGAAAGACATCGCGATGGAGAAGTTAGAGGCTGGGAAAACGGCCGAGCGTCCCGCTCCCGATATTGAGGGTGCTATCGTGCACACAGAACGAAATAGCGGTGCTCCCGACATCCAAACTCACCGTCTACCTGACCCTTCTGCACCCAAAGCTGAGGAGGACATGGAACCTGAACCGGGACTAGAAACGCCTTCCCCCGAGCTCGTTGTCAATGCCCTGGCAAGTTACGCTTCGAACCCCACCCCCGCCTCCGCTTCACACCTTTGGAGCCTCTACACGACAATGACTGCCTCCCTCTCCCAGGCCCTCTGCGAGTCCCTTAGGCTCATTTTGGCGCCTACGCTCGCGACACGCTTGAGGGGCGACTTCCGGAGCGGCAAAAGACTGAACATGAGGAGAGTCGTGGCATGGGTAGCGAGCGAGTACACCAAAGACAAGATCTGGATGCGACGAGTGAAGCCCAGCGGGCGAGAGTATCAAGTGCTCCTGGCCGTCGACGACTCCGCGTCCATGCGCAACGGAGGCGGAAGTTCGAGCATCGGCGGCGCGATCCACCTGGCGTATCAGACCGTCGTTTTGGTCGTGCAGGCGCTTGGGAAGCTCGAGGTCGGGGAAGTGGGTGTGGCGAGGTTCGGGGAGGGCTGGGAACTCATCCGTGGATTTGGCTCGGACGCGACGGGTGCGAAGGACTGGGGATCGTCTGCGGCCGAGGGCGGTCGCGTCCTGAACGCGTTCACCTTCTCTCAGTCGCGCACGGACGTTGCCGCGTTCCTCGAAGGCTCTCTCTCTGTGCTCGAAACCGCGCGCGAGAACTCGAGTAGCACGAGTGGCCGGGAGCTCTGGCAACTTGAGATCATCATCTCGGATGGTATCTGTCAGGATCACGAGAGGTTGAGAAGGGTATTGAGAAAGGCAAGAGGAATGAGGGTGTTGGTGGTGTTCATCGTCATCGATGCGCTCAACAACGTGCCTTCCACGGCGAGTTCCTCCGCGACGCCGGGGGATAACCAATCTTCGATCCTGACGCTCTCTCAAGTCTCTTACAAGGCTTCGCCTACCACAGGCGTGATGGAACTCACGATGGAACGTTACCTGGATTCTTTCCCTTTCGATTACTACGTCGTGCTCCGAGATGTCGAGGCACTCCCGAGGGTTTTAGCGGACACACTTAGAGAATTCTTTGAGAGAGTAAATGAGGAATAGACATGATTTGGTATTATATCTGCATATTGAACAACTCTATATAGTATATACTCGCTCCATTGTGAATATTCAGAGAGGTGAAATGCGATTTCATAAATCCACATATTTGCTCCAGAAGCCGGCTGTCCCGTTGTTGGGTGCCGCCCAGGCCTCAATGCCGAGTAATTGCACCACAAGATTGTAAACCTCGACGTTCGCAAAACCAGGTATGATATAGGTGCCGTCGATCACAGAGTGCCAAGCAGACGGTTGGGCAGAGGAGGCATAGAGCTTTGCGCCATGAGAGAAGGGGCCATGGGCGACGAATATCGCATGCATGGCAGGTTCTTCGTTGTCGTAGCCGTGATTCTTCGTAAAAGCAGGATTAACGCACAGAACGGCGGAAAGGAAAGGCAACTTACACCGTTGCTCATGCTAGTACCCATCTGCTGGGTTGTCAGTGCGCATCCAAACTTGGGCACAACCCAGACAGGAGCAATCCGCTCGTTCGAGGAGAAATGGAAGCGGGGGGGCATGGGCGTAGCTTCCTCGAGGTATCCTGTACAAGAACAACTTACATCAATCGAGCATGAAGGCAGCATGCCGCAGATGCGTACCACCAGCATACGACTCCGTCGTGTACACATGGAACTTGTCGACGAACTTTGGTTCTTCGGATGCATGGATGAGCTTCTCCAAAACAACTCGTTCGTCTGTACCATCCAAGAAACGAAGTCCAAAGGAAGGCCATCCATCATAATGTGTGACGTTGTTCCATGTTTCACCTGTGCAGTGGATGGATGAAACAATCAAGAAATCAAAGACGGGAAGAAACGTACCGAGAATGTCGTCTCCGTCCATATAAATCCACTCAGGGTGGCTGGTATCGCCCATTCCGTGATCGCTGACAAAGATCACATCTACTATCTGAGAGAGGTTACGTGCAAGGAGCGAATTGTGAAGATCACGGGCAAAGACGTCAATATTTGCCAGGGTTTCCTGCGAAGGCGATGGGTGAGACATACGGCGGGTGAATGAACATCGATGATGGACTCACATTAACCAAGGCAGACATAGGACCGGTCGCGTGTCCAGCCTGGTCTAATGATGGGTCATACGCTATCCTAGGATGAGTAGCTGTAGTATTTCGGATGCCAGAAGCCACACACTTAGAATGAGCTGTGGCCTCTTGTCTACATCCGCAATGTCCACCCATTCAAGTATCTGGTCTAACTTGTCCTGAAGCGGAACATTATCTCGCCAGGGAACGGAGTAAGTTGGAGAGGCTCCAGAGAGGGTGGTGAATGGACCTGGCCTATTAAAGGTTACTATTATGGATGCAGAGATATGGACGCATCAAAACAAACCACATCTGGTTCGCGGTGACAAGACCCGCGCGTCGAGCCGTCTCCCACATCTATTTAACTCGTTCGTGAACAAACTAACAGTGGGTGGCAATACAGCTTACTGGCTCGCCTAGCCACCACTCGGGCTGGAACTTGGATTCGTCTCGATTGTACCAGAACTCCGTGCCGGTCACCGGGTCATAGAAATTCTATGTTAGTGCAGTGTCAATCATTCTGTCGAGTTGAGGAGATGTAGAACAAACGTTGGCGATTATACCGTGCGACTCGGCATACAGCCCGGTCCTGCCGAATTTCGATGAGAAGATGGGCCACGGGTTGGGAGGATACTAGCTTACATCAAAGCCCAGTGGTTTCTGTGAGTCAAAAAGTCAGTCGTGTTCTTACACGCGTTGGAAAGGACTCACGGAAAAGTCAATGTCTGTCAAACCAATTGAGCAACTAAAAAAGGAGGAGAGCATATAGACTGACTGGGAATACAGGCTTCATGTACTTGGCTCTCAGCCCTTGTTCGCTGATGTCCAACAAATGGGGCGTGAAGCCGCGGTCGAGGTAACTCGCGCTGCAGAGGATGTTAGAACAAAAATGGGCTTGACGAAGGACCCGCCTTAGTCCATCAATGGAAATGAGAACGACGGTCCGCTTGAAGTCGTGTGTTCCGTTGGTGAAGGTCACGCTCTGTGGGTGGTGTGCTCGAGAGCCAAAGTACGCGATTCCGGTGACAGAAAGCAACAGAGCGAAGAGAGAGAGGAGTATCTTCCAAGGAGGAGGTCGAGCTGCGACCGTCTCCGTTCCATCCTCCAACAGCGGTCGAACCTCCTCGTCGCTCATTGTCAACTGTGGCTATATGCGTATTACATAACTAATTACTTCTCTCTTCGACGATGTCCATGCTCGACAAGTTCAGGCGAGGAGCTCAACGAGCAGGCATTCAAGCCACGGCTCTCGTAAAGGAGGGCTCTTCTCGTGTGGCTTCTGGCTCGCGCGATTTCCTCCAAGGCTTCACCCTCCCCGGCGAGGCAGACAAAGCAGCCAAGATTCTCGCTAGTTTCCTCGGTCACTACTCTCTCCTTTATCTCTCCGACCTTCATCTAACTTATCCCCCTGCAGCCGATCCAAATCACCCCGAGTCTGCGTTGAATTCTATCCCAAAGGCTGTCTTACAACATGCACGGGGTACGGTCACCCGTATTTTGTTTCATGCATCGCTCTTACGTCACCCAGGCCTTGCCGTCTTCCAGGTAATCAAAGCCGGATTCATGTTCTCCGGAAAGGCCGGCTCTGGCCTCGTCATTGCCCGTCTCCCAGATGGTTCCTGGTCTGCCCCCTCCTGCATCGCCACAGGTGGTCTGGGTTGGGGTCTTCAGATCGGCGCAGACATCACCGACTTTGTCATCGTCCTCAACTCTGAAGACGCAGTTCGCGCCTTCTCCATTGGCGGCAACGTCACCATTGGAGGTAATGTCAGCGCCGCAGCGGGCCCGATTGGAACTGGCGGGAGCGTCCAGGCAAGCTTGGCCCACCCCGCGAGCATGTTTTCGTATTCAAAGAGCAAAGGTTAGTAGACTTGCATTGTCTGTTGGAACATTGTCTGATGTAGATGGATCGTAGGACTCTTTGCAGGCCTTTCGCTCGAGGGCACCGTCTTGATCGAGCGCAAGGACGCCAATCGCGAATTCTACGGGTCCCCCGTACCGGCGCGGGACATTTTGGGAGGGCGTGTTCCACCACCTGAGGTGGCCTCGAAGTTATACGAAATAATCGAAGCCGCCGAAGGTCTAGATGAGTCGGGCGTCCCAGATGCCGCTTATTATCCAGGCACCATCGGTCAACATATTCCGAATCAAGGTCACCAAACTGTGTTCGACTCCGAAGGGCACTAGGTGGTAAGGGCAATGCTGAGGACCGTAATGATATTCACGACTACTCTTGTTGGATGTTACTCTTCCCTTTTTCCATATAATGTTTCCGATATGTGACAAGAAATTCGTAGTTGAACACACTGCATTCAATTCATCAGAGGCCTTCTCCAGCACCGGCAACATAACTATGGAGCGTTATCTCCCAACTTCAATTCCACTCACACACTTGTATAATGCCTCGTGTACTCGTGAAAAGTCCTAGCTTTTTTCAGTGTCCCGAGGTGAGCAACTCCCGGTTTCCATTCAACTAATAACCCTTCATCGCCGTAGGCGGAACACTCGAATCTGTCTTCCGACTGCCCAGCTGTTTCCAATGCTACCGAAATCGAGCTACCTTTGATGGAGAGGAGACCACGCATGCCAAAGTCAACCTGGCTTTCCGACACCACAGATCTTTTTGTCCTGCTGTGTTATTCTGGTTTTATCGCAACATCCATCGTTCTTTTTGCACTCGTTCTTCATTCCGCCATAACCCACATTGGTGCCTCTGGGAGCCTGTCCATATTGCAGAGGGTATTGGCCACGTTCTCTGTGTCGGTCACGACAGCGGTGATGATAAAGCGCTACGTACTTTTCAAACTCACGAGAGAAGGTCTGCGCAGTCGAAGAGTCGCTATATATAGCAATCCATCCATCGGGGACCTTACCAGCCATTTGTTGTTCCATGGCATGGAATTACCCTTGCTTGGTCTGTTGGTCGTCTGGGGCTTGGCGTTGGCAGCCGGTTTGACGGCGAATGACATCTGGGAATATGGGCCCTTTTCGAGCTGGATCCCGCCTCCAAATCTCTCTGGCCTATTGAATCCCAGGATTGCGGGTTCTTCATATGTCCTTGTCCTTTCTGCTGCTGCACAATTGGCTACCGTCATGACATCGATATGTCGCAAGGAAGACTTTAATTCACTCATCCACGTTACTGCGTCACCGGAAATCTACTACCCTGCTCCTCCACCACTGAATGACCCCATGACTAGCTTTTCATATTCCACCACAGTGAATGGCTTCAATATTTCCATGGAACCGCTCTCTTCGATTCCATCCACCGCTCAAAACCTAACATGCACAAAGAACAGCCGGAGCATCCTTAGCTTAATACAGCTATGGTCTGCTGGATCTGATAACGAAACACTCTCCATCATCATTGTTGACTCATCTGAAAATCCGTCTATCTTTCGGTTTAATGCCACTTCGCTTGTCGTCGGCGGAACAATGTTTTCTACGGGCAGCAACACAGAGTATGTATTAAACGGGACATCGTGGCCCAACGTAATGACGACAGGAAATCAGTGGGCTCAAGATATCACTACCATAATCTGCAACGCCACCTGCCCAAGTGACTGTGGAGAGAGCCAGTCTCTTTTCGACTTTGTAAGTTCCCTGAATGGGATCCTGACAGTCGGGTCCGGACTCTACCCAGTCGTCAGGTCGGCTCTGAACATGGCACTAGGTGCTTATAGCTCCGCGATGCTCCTGCACTTTCCCGGGATCGGCGAGGATATCCCGATCACCATACACAATAGCACATCTACGACGCAATACGGGATTTACATTCTTGCGGTCAACATCATCGTCTCCGTCATCACCCTTATCATTGCATTGCGACTATACCTGGTTAGCCCTCTGGGTTCAGATTTCATCAACTCGACGTGGTTGTTATTGGACCCACTGAAAAAGCCCGAATTATTCAATGCTTCGCTGGACAGGACCGTGGAGGCCCTTGCAGATCCTTACGTGCTTGTGAGGAACAATAAATTCTTGCTCGCAGAAGGGAAATTGGCGAAGCATAGGAGAGGATGGAGACACTCTTTCGGACATGAACAAGAGGAACATGAACTTTCCATACGCTCGGAGGATTAGAGCTCGTACACGAGTGAGTAAGTATAGTCATGGCAGGGCACGAGCGTCCAGAGTAGCAAGTTACTTGTTCGCACGTAGTAGCGCCTTCGAAAATTCGATCGCGGGTATGTAATACCCGTAATTCTTCTTTCTCCCGACGAGCTCTCCGAGTTCATTCGCAATAACGTGTATAGCAACAAGCTTGATGTTTTCGGCACCGACACAACTGTCAGTCGAACAGTCGAACTTAGCCTGACGGTGTTCCAGGAAGCTTAGGCTAGTTCGAAACCAGCGAAAGAAGAGGGAGATAGGTAGAAAAATCACGGCCGCTCACAGCCTAAGGTGGACTGTGAGGAGAAGTTCACCGCGCATCCGAGCCATGGGTCTCCTTTTTCTCTTGACCATGACGTCGCTGGTGAACCGAAATCCTCGACAGACGTAGAAGACTCGCCGAATCTCTGTTCCTCGCCTCGTGTGCGCTTACAAGCTGGTATTGACAGTCATTCTGATGGCATCTCAACTTGTTCATTTTGACCGACTCCTTATGTAATGAATGCTACGTCCACGCTAACCAAATTCGATCGAGAACATGCCTTACTTCCTCCCCGAGTTCATTCGCTCGCTAATAACGTACTTGAAAACATGGTTCGTATACAGGCTGCTCGATGTCCTCGCCACCGGTCCGATGCCGCGACACATCTCGTTCGAAATGGACGGTAACAGGCGGTATGCCAGGAAGCTGGGCAAGGAAGGGAAGGAAGGACATCCCATGGGGTTCGAGAACATGATCCGGGTTAGTTCGAGACGAGGAGACATCACGGCCGCTCACGCGCACTAGGTCCTAGAGCTCTGTCTGAGTCTACGCATCCAATGCGTGACTGTGTACGCGTTCGCGGTCGACAACTTCAACAGACCCAAGGATGAGGTGGACACGATCATGAAGCTGGCCGAGGAGAAGCTCGTCGAGATGGCGCAGCATGGGTACGTCTGTTTTCCTCTCCCCCTCGTTGTTTGTCGTTCACGTCGGCCTGGAAAAGCGAGATCCTCAATAAATATGGTGTGCGCTTGAACGTGCTCGGAAGACGGGAACTCCTACCCGAGAGCGTGCAGTTGGCTGTGGACAAGGCGGAGAGCATGACACGGCACAATAGCGCGTACGTCTCTAGTACTTTGTTCTTTTCCCGTCGTGTCTACGCGTACTTACCCAAGCTGCCGTGACAGTGCGGTACTGAACGTGTGTGCACCATACTCGTCCCAAGACGAGATCACGACGGCCGTTGAATCAGTCATTCAAAACGCCCTCGACACTGGCGACTTGGATGGGAGGTGAGCTGTCCGCCCGTACGGCATTGGAGAGAGTTTTCTCATGTCGCTGGCTCTGAACGGCCGGGGTAGCACGATTACCGAGGACTCCATCACTTCCCAACTATCTACCACCCTCGCAGGCAGTCCCCCGCTCGATATTTTCGTGCGCACGAGTGGTGTAAAACGGTTGAGTGGATTCTTGACGTGGCAGGTACGTGTGTATACCCGTCAATCTACTCTGATCATATGCATATGCATCCGCTTTGACAGTGTTGCGAAAACACGCAAATACACATGGTGAACACGTACTGGCCAGAGTTTGGACTTTTCGACCTCATTCCTATCTTGCTCGAATACCAACGCAAGGTATGGGCCGAGGAGAAGAGTCGGCCCGTTGGTTCTTACTCTGCAAAATGGACTTAGTATGGCTGTATTGCCCCTTCCATCATTGCATGTGCGGCTTTATCGATACACTGTTTCAGTATATCATCCTATACTTGTGGCCTAGGCCCTTGACTTGTCTCGCCACCCCAAGTGATGAGGGTCTAGCCAGGATCGCTGAGGCTGATGTGGTGATCGAGCACCGCATGGGCCATGACTACTTAGCGGGCCCAGATCACAAATGAGGACCGAAAACCATTCCTCCAACGTTTACCCGGACACAATACAGGCACAAAGCGAACGTTTGGTTCCGACGGAAAGGGTGAAACAGGAATGAATCAAATTTCCTGCTCATTAAAAAACACCTGTATGATGAAGAAATGGGGTGAAAGTCCACCATCATCCATAGGTATTAATTAACTGATCAGTAGCAACCGCAGTCGCCCTGGTTTAGCGCCACACGTCGTTCAAGGTTTGAGCGCCCGACGCGTCCGTTGTAAATGAATTGTTTGGATCGGATTCCCAAGTCACTTCGCCGTTCTGGATGCTGGTATACTTGTACTCGACGACCGTGTCCGCGGGTAAATTGACCGTTGCTATTAGAGATATGGTTCAGTTTGAGGGATCCTGAAAAGGGGGTGAGGACATACTGCTCCAGACCGGGTAGTTGGCAGAGGACATGAGGATAGGGTTTGAAGTTCCCCAGTTGGTGAGGGCGCTGACGGACCCAGTAAGGTAGATGTTTTCTGTTTTGCGACGATTCAATACATCAATGTCAGCCAAATGCTAAACCACGCACCTCCCAAGACGGTGGTGGCGTTGACGTTGAACTGGACCGATACCGTTGGTGCGCTACTCGTCGCGCAAGAGGTGGAGACGGTCAATCCCTCTGCGCCCCAGCTTACCGATGTCTGTCCGGCGCGCGCTGCAAAGACCGTAAGGGCGGACGCGTAGCTCCACGTGAGATCGATGGCGCTAAGTGGGCTGCCGTTGTCCCTGCTGTACTGTTCTGAGAGCGAACCATCAGAAGGTGTGTATTGTGCGCCCATGGCTACGAATCCATCTGCGAAATCTTTGACGGCGCTTGTGAGGGATGTGAAAGTCGAGGAGGAAGAGGGATATGTGCCGATTGTAAGCGAGGTGTCAAACTGCTGGAAGAAACCGAGCGAGATCGACGTGACATTGAGAGAGCCTAGTTTATTCCAGACGATGAGGGCATCGTATAGTTGTTCCGCAACGGCGAATGTAGTTAGATACCACGGCTGAAAATTGTCAGGGAGACAGAATTGTGGAGATGGTTGGAGCACCTACATTACCGCCTTGGTAGACATCCTCGGGGTATCGACCTGTAGCAACGGCGGCGTTTGCGGTGATGCCAAAGTTGAGGGAATATATATAACGGAAGGAATCGGCATAAGTTTTTAGGTTGGAGAGCGCGATGTCGGAACAGGGCTGGAAAGTGGTATCGTCGCAGCCTGCATCGACGTCAAAAGTGTGTATGGAAGCAAGGACAGTGTTTGCATCTATGCCGGAGCGACCACCTCCGGTGTTGGCGGTCATGAAACCAGGTGAGGGTGTCCAGTAAGACTAACAAAGACAGTGAACATGGAGGGCCAGTACAAGATGGGAAATGCATGCCTGGAGGAAGCAAAGGATATTTTCGGCCTGTGAGGTATACTGAGTAACCAAGGAAGCCTCTCCAATGGTGGCTGCGAGGGCAGCGCCTTGACGCAGAGCCCGATGCTGTACGGCGGAGGTGAAGAAGGAGGAAGAGTCGACTTCTTCCCAGAGATCGAAAGTGGACTGGTTCCAGTTAGTGGCAACATAATCAAGGTCGAGCTGAATGATAGGCCAGAGAGTATCTGCAACGTAGGACGAGTTGCCATTTGCAATGAGCCAGTTGGCATAGGTGATGATAGTTGTGGAACGGAGAGCAGGGCCGTCACGCTGAGGACGACCCCAAGGGCCGGTGAACGCGGTCTCGTTTATGTTGAACTTTGGTTCGCCAAGACCACCTGTGGAGACGGATCCACTTGGGTTAGTGACCTGCTGAATGTTTTCCTCTGCCTGAATAAACATGTCGATGAGAGGGCCAAGGGTGGTGTCTTGTCCTTGGGTATACTGGTCGACGAGGAGCTTGAATACGAGGGAGGAGTCGCGAACCCACGTGTAGAGATAGTCCGGGTTTGAGGTGCTAGGACTGGCGATAACTACACCATCCTGGGAGAAGGTCGGCGAGATACTCCTGTTGAGAGAGAGAGCTTACATATGCACCCGATGACAGGGAGCCGAAAGGGCCGATGTTAGCGAGCAAGCCAGCCTTTGCGATGGGAGACTCTGAGCCGACATAAGAGTCAACTGGGCTGGAGAGGGTGCTGATACCGAGTGCGGAGAGAAGGAAGGACCACATATCGAGGTGGTGAGAGACATCGTAGTAGTATATATACATGTATGATTCTTCCTAGTAGTATATATACATCAGCAAGTAGTATACTACAGATACCTAAATAAGAGCAATCACGTAACATAGATCCATGCGGCAAGTTCCATTCAACATAAGCAGAGCGCACAGCGCACAGATGCACGCAAGTCATGTCATGTCCTCCTCTTCCGTTCTCCTCCTCATCCTCCTCTTCGTCCCCTTCTCAACCGCTTTTTCTTTTTCTTTCCCTCATGAATTTTCGCCAACATCGCCAGAGGGTACCTGGCTCTGGGCATGGGTTTGGGGTGTTGAGAGCTCCGTATCCGTAGTCGATCGCTCTCCTCCGCTCATCTTCGACTCTCGTCCAGCTGCGTTTGGTCCAGAGTTTGGCGATCCTCTCCTCGGCTACGTTCTTCCCCTCTCTTCCTTCACCTCTCCGTGTCCATCCTCTCTTTCCGATACGTCCAACAACTTCGCCTGCCCGCCTCTCTGTTACGTCGGTCCACATCGTCCAGACCCCAACGAGACCTGGATCGCGCTCGTTCAACGCGGTGATTGCTCCTTCCTTGAAAAGGTACGTCATCTCTCCTGCCTTCTTCTCTCTCCTTGACCTCCGATCTAGGTAAGAGAAGCACAGCGCCTCGGAGCTAAAGCCGTCGTCGTAGGCGGTCAGGACCCAAGAATCACCGGCCTCCCTGATAATCTCGTCAGCATGTATAGTGATGGTTGATCATCTACCCCATGCCCACAACCCAGTTTATACCTGATTCTTGTCTTTTACAGCCGATGCCTCAGACATCACCACTCCATCAACCTACATTACCTACGCTGATTACAGTCAACTCATCCTTTTAATCGATTCTTCCACTACTCGTCACGCCGGACTCAAATCTCTCTCTCTTCTCATCACCACCCATTATTCAGCTTGGGAGTGGTACTCGTACGTGTCCTCTCTCTCCATCAGCGTCACCGGTTCCAATCTCGCATAGACCTATATTAACCTTTGTTATCATTCTAATCCTCCCCTCTTGTCTCACTTTCATCACTCTTCTCATCCATCGCATTCGCTTGGCACGGGCTGCCCAGCGCGATCGCGCTCCAGAGCATCTCGTCAAGAGTCTCCCTTGGCGTGTTTGGAACGGAACCTCCTGGGAGAAGCACCAAGGCTCCGTTCCACAACAACACCCCCCATCTCCTTCGAGTCCCGTCGACCTCGAGGCTGCCGACCAGGGTGCTTCCGGCTCTCATGACCCCCATCTCCCCATCCCTTGGTGTGAGTCTCAGCTCGAGTGTGCGATCTGTCTCTTCGAGTTTGAAAAGGGCGACCGTGTACGCGAGTTACCTTGTCACCATATTTTCCATCTTGATGAAGTCGATGCCTGGCTCATCAACCGTAAGAAACTTGTACGTCAACTTTCCTTCTTCCCGATCTGGCTTCCTTCGTTCATCCCCCTTGAAGTGTCCGATCTGCAAGGCAGACGTCACCCAACCTTGGCAGCTCGCCCAAAAGCCTTCCAGCACCTCATCCAATGCCGACGCAAATCGCCCGCCTCCTCCCACTCTCACGGTCCCTCCACTTCCCACGGAGCGCACCCCACTTCTTCAAGTTCATGACCGTCAAGACGACTCTGACGTACCTTTACCGAATTCTTGACTCCCTTTGCTTGCTTTATTGTACCATTAGCATTAGCCCTATTGCTTCATTTTGATCCGGGTCATGGAAGAAAAAGGTTCTGACTTTAGGACATGTGTGTTAATACGTTCTTGTCTCTTTCTTCACGCGACTTTTTATCATGCGCGAATGATTAGGTTCCTGTTTCAACGTGTGATTCATCGGCACTTTTCTATTCCAACTCAGGCACTGCTCATGTGCGTCCATAAACAATAAGCTGTAAGTAGACAAGGTTCGCCACCATCTCCAAGGTACGAGCACAAATTTGACATCTGAGCCTGCTGTACTATTGTTATCCACTTCTGTACACGCTTCTCCGAACCACCGCAGGCGTTCGGCATTCTGCTTGGCCGGTTCATGGCAACCAGTTCACACATCATCCTATTGTTCGTGCATCCCCGACAACTCACCGTGCCACACTTGTGAGTACGCGGCGAATTCACTGAAGCGAAATACAGATCCTGTCCGCGAATCAGCGCACACTTGTAAAACTTAAATTCTTGAGTCCGCAGGGTCGTTCCATCTTATGGACCTTTTTGCTTGCGAGCCTCGGCTTCCAGATTATCCTTGTGAGCGGAATGCGGATTATCTATTCACCTTTGACCATCACGAACCTTTCGGAACTAGACCGGTTTCGGATATAGTCATTGTCCCATTCTCCACCTTCTACGCGTGCATGACCCCACTGATATGAACTAATCAATGCTGGCTAAGGTTTTTGTTTTCTCCTCTTGACATATCTTACCTTTGATTCCCCATTTGTCTCACCTGTGCTCGCCACCTTGTCTTGCGTCCCGACAAGGAACGGCGGTGGGTAGTTTAACCTCGTGCATTCTTCACGCCTCATCCATCTTCTTTCACACAGATACTTTTTGCTCTGTTCCTGGAACGCATGATTCCTATGGGTTATATTCATGAAGAATTCTGTCCTGCGTACTTTGGTGAGCTTATTCCGATTCATTACGCTTTCATCTAATCCACCATGTGGCGTACAGACGGTCAGGATCTATCGTCGATAGAACTCCATAAGAAACGGTCGTCGCCCTGCCGATACTACCAGAGGGGCACTTGTAGACGTGGCTCTGGTTGTCCCTTTCCACACGTTTCTGTCCAAATTCAAGCAGAAAGTGAGCATCCAATCAAGTCGTGCTTCCATTCAGTCCGGCCTAATCCATATTAGCCCTCGCGTTACCTCATCCACCGTACCAAGCAGACCACATGTACAGTGAGTCTTGCTCGCATCATGTATCATGGTGAGGCTGATGAGATTGGGCGAACAGGTTACTATCTCCTTGGGCAGACCCCAGTCAGTCGCCCTCTAACATCCCCAGCCTATCCGGCTTTCCTGTGGCAACCCTACCCTCCTCTGCCCCCTTCGTTTGATCCGCGATATGGGCTTGCACGGCCTGCCGATGCTCCTATCGACTACCCAGACGATAAGAGCGACCCGTGCTCTCCTGCCGAGTCGTCCTCCGCGAGCGCCAGCATCGAATACCAGCTCTGTAGTGCGATGGAGACCTTTCGGGTGGGGGAGGGGACTGAACTTGGGGACGCCCGGGGGATTGCGAGACCGCCTGGCGACCTCAGGATCAATGAGTCAGCAGGCTTTGCAGGTTATGGCTATCCGTTTTTTCCCGCAAGCCACACCGAGCATGCGGTGGAGCACGATCGTTCGACGTCGGGGCAAGCTGGTAGCGATCAGGGCTCGGCTGCCGCCGATGCACGGTCGCCACATCAAGATGAGATGAGGAAGAAGCCACTGGCTTACAAGAGTGCGCTTCTTTTCGTCTTCTTTCTTTCGATCAAGGTGTTCACTGCCATGGGTGCGTTTGGCAGCCAAACCCTGCAGATTCTATATGACGAATGGCAAGTGTACGAGCGGAGAAAAGTGCACGTTGTAAGCACCCGATTTTTGGTCCTCGTGTTTTCCTGTTCCCGACGGTGTACGTTAGCATCCATGACTCAGAGTTTAAGGGGAAGGCAGACGTAAACGAAGGCCTAAGCGAAAGGTCACCAAAAGCTGTGTCACCTCCGCCAGAGGCAAAGCTACCTCCCAAGCCGCGCAATAAGTATGAAGATTGTCGAACGAGAGACTTTTATCCGATCACGTGGCGTGTGATTGGTGGCGGCGTGATGATGGGAGGGAAGAGTAAGTGCCAGTTGCACACACGTGTATCCCGGCTTCGTGCGTGCTAAAGTGTGCATGTCCGTGTGCGCGTGTTTTTTCAGGGCAAATATGTCCGGCATTTGTTGCCGGTGGTTGCAAGCTCGGGGATGACTGTAAGCTCGCGCACGAGACAGAGCTCCAAACAGACCGTAAGTGGCCGTGTCGTTATTGGCGGACCGCGATCTGATGAGATGGTGTGTTAGAAGTTGGTTTCATCGATCTCAAGAACGAGGCTGTCCGAGGGAAGGGACAGGGTCCACTACGGTCCGCAAACAAGGGCACGAGTTCTAAGCGTGGCCGATCAGGTTCGCAGAAATGCAAACCCACCGTTATCAAGGTGCCCGCCGCAGCCGTAGTCACAGAAACGCAATCATCCGTGAAATTTCCGTCACATTCGCAGAGGGCCAACGACATGCCTGCTATTCCAAAAGAGGGGGCAGAAGTAGCAGCAGGAACGAAGAAGAGCGAGGAGTATACATCGCCTGTTCGGGACGGCCCGACATTGCATAGGCGCACGCAATCGATGTCGATGGTCGTTAGCTCGCCGACGTCTGTGGATGCATCGCACTCGAATGTACGTTTTTTTTCGCTCCGTTGGTTTGCTTAGATGTGGTGCTGACTTTGATTTTAGTATGCAGCGGAGCTCTAGGATTTTTTTTTTTCCTTTTCGTTTTTTTAACCGTTTACCCACCACCATAACGCTATGCAGCTCGGTAATGTTTTCTTACGTCTTTTTGTTTTTCTGGCCATGCCAGGATGAGTCCAGCTAACAGTAGATGACAAGGAGGGGGCATGTAACATTTTCATGCAATCCAGCTCGTTTTCCGTTTAGTGTGTGATCTACCGCCACTATGCCGCTAGATTTGGGATAGTTCAGTGAGGTGCTAATAGATGCACCCCCATTTTGGAAGTTCCAGACGTACTCGGGGAGTGCCGACTGGCGGCGCAAACCTTGTCCCGACTCAGTATGGTGCATTGTCTTCACTTCCACCACTAGCATTCCTTCCTTCTTCATGGTCGCAGCCCGCCGCGTTGTGCACTCTAAGAGTGCATGGGCATCGCAATATGACATCCTCGACGGAGGGAAGGCGAGGGGGTGAGTACGCGTGCAAGGCGTCAGGACAATCGCGAGCGACTCATAGCGAGGGTCGGAGAGAACAACAACTGTTCCACGATGGTCGGTTGTTGCCCTCTCCGACCCTCGCTTACAGAAATTGGAGAAGCCACCATGTTCGTTTCAAGTTCGTTCGTCGCAGCGAGTGCAGGTTGCTGGTGAAGAGCCAACTTCTGAATGGCATGCAAACATGCGAGTTCGATGCTTGGCCGGGATTCCATGATGTAGATCGTGAGGTACGCTCGCTTAGAATACGCTGATGATAGTACATTGTAGAACCAACTCGGTCATATGGTAGAATTCACCAGAATGACTTCGGTTTGCGGGAATGCTAGACTAACTGACGATGTTATCCTAATCGACGATACCGATACCGGACTCATAAACTCCACTGCGTTCAGTCTGTCTCTTCTGTGTGGTACCCAGCGCGTCGCATGGCACCAAGACGATGTCTCGCCCCGCCTAGCTCCTTTTCCAGCTTCAAGATCTCGACCTGCTGCTCCATCTCGCGCCGCTTGAACTCCAAACCGGCCATGTTTTTGTAGTCTACTTCATCGTCCTGCATTTGTTTCACCGAGAGAGCTTTGACTTGCCGGACGAGCGCCTTGCAAGCTTCCGTCACGGCCTTGGCGGCCAGTTCAAGTCGCTCTTGCGTCTTGGACATGAGGTTCGCTTTGACGCGGGACGCCGCGACTAGTTGGGCCGTCGCCGCAGCGACTTCGTTGGAGGCAACGATGAGTTGCTCGAGTGAGTGTGTGCCAGAGAGCACCCCGTCAGCACTCTCGATGAGCAAATTCGTAGCGAATGCGACTGATTTTGCAGCAGAGATGAGACCTTCCGTCCATCTGTTGTTGCGCTTGTAGAATTGCTGCACGGTGCTCGACCCTTTACCTTGAGCAACGATCTCTTGCTGAGACTCCGTTGCAGCCCGGATGAGGCGGGCGATGGCGTTCGTGATCGCCATTGCCGCTGCCAGAATGGAGTCGTGCACCTTGAGATCCACAGCACTGAATCGAGACGAGTCGCGTGGGCGAGACATGATCTCTTGTAGCCTCTGGGTGGCCGCCTCGATGGCCTGTGCGGCGTTGAACATCTCCTGCTCGACGATGTCTCCAATATCCCCGCTGGCTTTCGCAAGAGCCCCTCCCTTTGGAGCCAAAGTATCAATAACTTCCGATACGCGGGTGAGAGCCGTCTTGACTTCGCTGTTGTTTCGCGTGGCAACTTCCTTTCGCTGGGCCGGTTGTAGCAGCTCGAGCTTGAACGACTCCAGGTTGAGGAAGAACCGTAGCCCAACGTCGCCAGCCGTCTTGGCAACGGCAATGATCTTGTCGGAGGCGTCGTCATCGTTAGCAAGCTGGGTAATTCCCTTGCAGTTAATCAGAACATCCGATAGTACGTGAGCGAACTCGTTGGCGCCCTTGATCACATCGACATAGTCACCGCCCACGTCACCTCCAACGTGGAGGTTGAAGACCGTGGCAAAGTCGG
This sequence comes from Rossbeevera pachydermis, assembly GCA_038090155.1. Lineage (NCBI taxonomy): Eukaryota > Fungi > Basidiomycota > Agaricomycetes > Boletales > Boletaceae > Leccinum > Leccinum pachyderme. The sequence goes on from JBBPME010000023.1 coordinate 45,105, forward strand.
TGGCACTGCCGGTCGCCTTTTCGATCATAGACAGAGTGTACTCAGGCGTCGAGTTGATGTTGCCTGCTTGGGAGGGAGACTCGAGCTCGTAGATTGCGTCATCGACCTTTTGCACGCATGCTTGCAAAATCGAGTCTGCAATTGATGAGATGATACTGTCGGTCGGTGTGCCGTAGACGCGGACATACCAATAATCTGATTCAATTTCTTACGGTTGTCCAAGATAAGGGTGTCGATCTGAGCATTGGTCGCTTCTTCAGAAATACCTTGCGTCTAGGAAAGATGTTGAAAAGCGTATATGGAATAATGTATAGAACCGATCTACCTGTTGTGCTTCTGACAATTGCTGAATAGTGCTGTCCATACCCTCCTGAAGGATCATAATCTCTTGGTCTTTCTCCTCGCGCAAGTGTTCCAAGTCGCCTTGGGCGATATCCAATTTAGCCAGTAAGTCGTCGATCTGAAGTTGCTTTGCCTGCCAAATTATGAGCATTTTGTAGAACTGTAAGGTTAAGGTATTACCCTCAAGGAGTCTTCCAGTTCGTTCAGTTGACGGTTATACTTGCTCAGAACGCTGGACACCTCCGAACTCTTTGATCGCGCAGCGTCCTCTGCCCGTTCGTTGGCGAAATTAAGCTCACGACGTAAGCGATCAAGCTCGTCCTTGTGGGATGCCTTTTGGCGGTCGACATCAAAGCGCGCCCGGTCACGTTCACGAATCATGTCCGCGAGCTCCAAATTCTTCCCCTTCAGGTCCCGCTCCATGCGCTCCATACGATCGACCGCCTCCTGGGCCGAGTTGGCTTTGAGCTGCATCTGCTTGAACTTCGCAAGCATATCCAAGTGTTCCGTTCTAAGTTGACTATAGAGCTTGGCCAGCGCCTCGTATTTATTGCGCCACAGGGTCACCTGGTCTTGCAACTGTTTAATCAACTCATCTTTCGAGGCCATTTGTGCGTTAATATTTGCAGTGCTAGCAGCTAGTTCCCCTTCCAAGGCTTTAACACGCTACAGTGAAGGAATTAGCTCGAACACAATGAAGGAGAGACAAGAATCCTACATGGTCATATTGTTCGAGCATGAGTTGGTCTCTCTCGTACTGGCCTCTCATGGCGAGCAATTCCCTTTGGTAATCGCTCGCCTGCTGAGCAGCTTGGTTGTTGTATTGCATGACTTGCTGTTGTAGGAGTTGTTCTTGAGCCAAACGTTCCCGCTCGGCTTGATCCCGCTGGCGCTGTTCAAATTCGCGTTGCTGCTGTGCTTCGCGCTCCAGTCTCTGCCGCTCTTCAGCCTCTCTCTGAGCACGCAGAGTGGCTTGTTGGTCTTCATATTCCTTAAGCATCCGTGCTTGCTCATTGAGAGCAGCGGAATCCGGAGATGGCGCCGGGGGAGGGGCCGGAGTGGTCGTGGACGTTGGTCGTGCTGGAAGATCTGGAGCATTACCAGAATCGAAAAGACTAGGTGGTTCCTAGTATTTCATATTGTTCAGCGAACAGATAAATCATAACGGAAAGGACCTGACCTGACCCAGTTTGGGCACATTAATGAGACCAGTGAGATACTTAAGATTAGAACACTCGTAGTAAAATTTGCGTAAATTATAGTGCTGTGCGTTGAAACGTTCGCGCAGCGGCTCTAATGCCTCGTGGTCGTTCGTGCCTGTGGAAGAAGATCAACACGCGCTGTGAAACGCAGTGGAAACCTTACGTCGATATAGCGCGCGCAGCATACTCGTTATAAACCTGTATATACCCCAACTCTCCTTGACGAGTGGTACCAAGGAAGAAATTCGACATTCGTTATTGCCGGAGTACCTGAAGTGAGCGAAAACCATTCTTTGGAAGGACTCGATCTGGTCTTGCAGACCCATGAGGTCATTAATGGTCTCATATCTATAGTCTTTTGAGAATCGAGAGTGGATCAGTTTATGCTACTCACCCTTCGTTGGGATCATCGATGCCCTTCAGGGAGATATATTCCTCATATTCAAATAGGCCATTAAACTCTGGGCGAAGACGATGGAAGCGAAGCTTTGCCAGTATGAATTGGACGTATGTGCGGATTAAAGATCCGTATCCTAGACTATGTTAGATGGCTCTGGCGTGGAATGCGGAACAAACCAACCTCGCTGGCCATCACTGGAAACGGTGCGTGCGCATGTCTCGAGCCATCCGGTCTGTCCATGGGCTTCCTTGATGGTCTATATTTCGAGATGAGCTATGATGAACGTGGATTTACTGGGGATCAAGTACGTACGTTAGGGTGACCCTCTTGTAGCACTTTGTGGACAGTAATGAGAGCCTTGAATGTTTGTACTTCGTCGGATAGTATGGGCTGAACGCGGAGGCCACTCCAAAATGATACTGAACTATGGTAATCCCATGTGTATACGATGCATTCTGTAGCTCGGTCAAAACCCCGAGATCGGAATCAAAAATGGCGTGAACATACTCCGGACGTGTTTCTGTTTCGGGGCGGTCTCGTCTGGGCTGGTAGCCTTCTTTATGTTGATTACCAGCTCTTGCTCGGCCTTGTCTTTGTCAACAGGCCGGGTGGGAAAATGTACCTCGTCACCGTCAATGTCAAAGCCTGGACGACTTCGGTAAGACCTGTGGTAGAAACGTGAGCTGGTCTGATACGAGTCTGCGTTTGAGGCACTACTTGCATGTTGGCGTGAGTGGATGGTGACTCTATTATGTAATGTCACTGAATAATATGGATCGAAAAGGTAACCTTGCTGAGTCGACTATCAAGGTTCAGCCATTCACTTATACCCAACATGGTGATAGCTTTGCGTCCATGTCTATGTTGGGAGGATGCGCGCCCATGGCAGTTGAGGCAACAAACAAATGGACCCACAAGGGCCATGGGTATTAATGGCTTCTGTTCTTGAAACGCAACCCACTTTACTCCCCAGCTCATCTCTGCAAGTACTCAGTCCACATCATGTCCATCATCTTAGAGGCCAACGATTCCGATGTTGACCTCGACTTAACCTCTGTCAGACACACAGAAGAATCATTCATGATCTTACCCAATCTTGCTGATGAAACAAGTCCTCCTGAAGACTCTGAGGCTGCATCAGAGGAGTCACGATCAGAGTCCTCTGATTCGTCATACCTCAATGTGGATGAAGAAGACCTCGATGACGAGGAAATCGAGACCTCCGAATCTGAGGAGCTCGACGAACAGCAAGTACACCAAGAATTGGAGGACGTAAGCACTGTGACCTGTCTATCGTGATTCTGGACTCGCCATTTACGCTCCACTGCTTTATAGGCAGACATCGAAACTATGGAACGAGTTCACCCTGAGGAGGATCTTTGCTCCTCTATCAGGGGAATGTATCGTATTCTGGATTTGATCAGCGAACGTGGGACGAGTGGTCTAGGTAGGACGTGTGTATATGTGACGACCATTTTGACTCGCTGACTCTGAACCTTATATCTGTAAAGTTGACAAGATCATCATCGCCCAGGACTCCCTCAAACGTTTCATCAACGAAATTTCCCCCGGCGCTTACACGTCTTTGACAAAGGTCGACTTCAAAGCTCTCGACAAGTTTCAAGCTAAGCCCATTGGAGTTTATGGGAGCAAAGAGGAAATCGTTCGATTCCTACTCTCCGTATCTGTCATTGACGAGACCATGTCTGTCTATTCCTTGTTCTTGATGCGATTTTTGTCGCTCACATTCAGTAGTGCGACCAAGCTAACCGCATCGCCGGAAAGGAAATCGGATAAACCGGCTCTGCGGTCCGGTCTCTATATTTGCCGCATTTCGGAATCTGTTAATGTCGCACAAAAAATCTATGTAGTATATTGGCCAGAAGAGACGACTTGGGATGACGATGCGTCTCCACCTGAACGCCGAAATCGTATCACGTTTATGAGGTGAGTTTATTTCGGGATGTTGCAAACCCTCTGAATGCTAATCGACGCTTGAATACTCAGATATCTCACGAAGATTTCTGATCAAGTTACAGCCTTGATCTCCGATGACCATGCGAAATCCATGGTTTGGAATGACCCAGTCAGCGATGTCGAACTTTCTGAATCCGATGAAGATGATACCAATCGATTGTTCACGTTCGAGGTCGCGAAGACGAAGGAACAAGAAGAAGGCGTCTCCGTACGCCAAGGTTTCGAAGTACGTCGCTTTATTGTCGTCCATATTGTCGTTAATGAATACCCGCTTTGTGCTCAGTGTGCTTCCGATGATCTTCAAGTGGTCACTGAACTGCATCCGGATTGTAACGTGGACCCCGAGTTCTTTAAGCCACGCTTGTTGTTCGGCGAAACGAAACAAGGTTTCATGACGACACAATATGTTCCACTTAAGCGCTCTTTCAAGACTCTGAGCTCCTTCAAGCTTGTGGCATTTCTGTTGCAAGATGCTCTGTACGTTTACAGACATGATATCTTCTCATGTCCGACTGACTCGTGTTTAGCCTTAAAGAGCGTCTGCAAATTTCAGAGAATATCAGTACCAAATCGCTCAACCACCTGGTCCGTCTCGGGCTCGACAAGCGTTTCCCCAACGAGTCTGGTGTCTGGACGAAGGAAATTGACGCCATTAAGATGGCGTACCAGAAGGACTTGACGGCTAAGCAAAAGACGGCCGAGGAGGAGTTGAACGTAACTAGAGCCCAGACGGAATCCAGCATTCGGTTCGCAGTGGTCAATGCTGTATTCTCTCGCTACCCGTTTGTTATCAATTCCCTCTTTGGCGCTTCGCTCACGTCAACTCTTATAGCACACTTGATCGTAGTCGATGCTTTACCTCTGTTCCGGCTCTTACACCTGATGAAGAATCGAGGCTCAATGGTGAGTCACTGTGTCGATGGTTTTATGTTCAGTATTGTTGATTTTTCTTAGAACTCTATTCCGGTTTAACGGCAATGCACCCACGTGTAGCAGAGGCTTTCGCTGACGAACTTCACCGAACCAATTGCAAGAATATCATCGACGAAAACTTCAGAAGGTCCAAGGAAAAGATCCTGCTTTCCCTCCATCTATCTCGCAATCTCATTACCGCAACTGAGGCTCAGTTAACTACTGTTGTTCGCTCAGTTTTCAAGGACACCAAGAGGACGCTTCAGTCCACCTTGGCCTCTACTATTTGCGCAGTTGCTGCGCCGGCCGAAGCACTCGCAAGGCCAACGCAAGCTGAGGCAACAAGGGCTGAAAAGATGCTCAAGGAAGGTGGTCTTGAACCGTCTCTTCTCAGCGATGCGGATTTCGTAGCAGATCTTGAAAATCTCTCGCTCAATATGCCTTTGCTACAAGAAGCAGCCAGGACTGCAAAGGACTTAGCCCAGAAATACCTCAAGGGTGTCGTGGATAGGCTCTGTCGGACTCTTCTCGGTTCTGCTCGACGCATACAACTGGAAGACATCCATGAACAATTGAAGGCTGAGGTGGATCGCCTCAGTGAACGGGAATTTCGGGAGACGGGGCGTTCCCTGGTCCAGAAGGTGAATTCGATGTCCGAATCGTGTGATTCTTTGTAAGGGTCTTCGAAGTGATCCAGAAAAATCTTGAATTGATCAATAATTGCCAAGGTACACTCTGCGGCTTAGGTCCGTCATAAAATGCAAGAGCCCTCTGTACCGCCGTGATAAGCGTAAGTTCGAGCTTTGCAGAATGGTTCTGCTAACAAATCACTGGCTCTAGATACGCAGAGCTATGAGGTCAGCGGCTCGAGAGAGACGTTGAAGGAAGCTTCGTTGTTATTCACCATTCATCTCATGCATTTGACAACACAAGACCAGCAAGACCTTCAACTCGATCTAACTAAGGTTCCGAATCCACGTTTCAGTGAATCGTACTCCTTCCAGGTACCTGTGGGGTTTTCTGTCTCGTGAGCTCTTTTTTTTTTGCCACCCCTTCATGCGATCTCTAATGAGTGTCCAGCTATGCACAGCTCCTTGAAGGCGATAGGCTACTTTTGGTGTTGGTTGACCGCAATGCCAACCTCCATCTTCACCTGGACCATCTTAACAGCATCGAAACCTCTGTTGGACGCGACCATGGCAAGATGCTCTATCGTGACAAGATTGGCGACGAGTTCTTGTTAGCGTTTGACGAATCCCAAGCCATGCTTGCTCTGATTTCCTCTGAAAAGGTATGCAAACCAGGAGTTTGATACGCCACATCCAAATTGAAGATCCTTCAGTTGCAGCTACACGTTTATGTTCATGATGATAATAGGGGGTTTACTGCGTCCGGCAGCGGCATTAACTTGAGTCCATGGTACAGTGAGGGGACGACGATCAAGAAGGCGTGTTTCACATCTGGAAGCGAGGAACTTTTACTGGTCGATTCTCAAGCCATCGCTCGTGTTTTTTCTCTCACTACTATGCAATTCCGGTGCGTACCACACGAAATCTTGGAGGTGATGTTGACAGGCTCCCAGGCCGGCCTCTCTGGACCTCCACCACGTGCCCATTGATATTCATACTTCCCCGGATGGCTCATGCTTCCTGGTTGTTGGTTTTGATGGCACTTCTACCAGTATAATCGCCTATCATTGGAACACTTTCGGGTCTACGGGCGGCATTCCACTCCCTATTTCAGACTGGGCATGCGACAACAAACTGGTCATCAGCTCATTCGTCCGCCGGAGTGCTGTCTACCTCTTGAAACTAGACTTGGCCACTCATACTTGCAGCTCCGTCGCGCTTGACATTACCCGGAAGATCACCGAGTTCATGTTTAGGGAGAAGGGAAACCGACGTACTTTATCAGGGGGTACCCATCTGACGGCCCACAACTGTCTCGTTGACTGTTACGCCGATTTATGGACACGCTTTCCAGTCCTTCCGGCGGTACAGCGGGCCACCATCTCCACCAGCGATCGTTGCCGTCGCTCGGTTCTTTTTGTAACCAACCAGAATCATGATCGTTATCGGTCTCACTTTACTGAAATGATTGAGGTGTTCGAACGAGCATCGAAGAAGCCGACTGGAGATAAGCTTAGCGCGCTACAGGTCTCTGCAACGACATTCGACAGTTTCATTGTCGAATTTTCCCCCGATACAGAGTGGGAAGATACATCGTTCTTTAGGGTTGGAGAATGGGTCGTCGAGATTCTATGTCTCATTCCTATTCATTTGGCCCTTGCCAGAGATAATCGATTCGTTCCATTGAAGGACGGCATATACTCTGCTGAAGTCGAAAAATCATTGCTTGGTGCTGAGATCAATCGTATTGTGGATACAATTTCGTTTGGATGGTATGAATCCATTTTTCAGTCTTACATGGCAGACAAGGTGCGAGCTCCAGCCTGTGCATGACTAAGTGCAATGTCGACACTGATATTTTTGCAGCCTGTTCGGGTTGTGTCTTCAATGGGAGAGCAATCCGTCGGAAAGAGTTTTACTCTCAATCACCTTGTGGATACGTCGTTTGCTGGATCAGCAATGCGCACTACCGAAGGCGTTTGGATGTCTGTGACTCCTACGAAGGAAGCTTTGATTGTCGCGCTTGACTTTGAAGGTACACCGATAGCCTAGTCCGATATCGTCTGTCAATACTCACAACGTAACAGGTGTCCACAGCATAGAGCGCTCGGCGCAGGAAGATACCCTTCTTGTTCTCTTCAACACCGCAATCTCGAATCTTGTATTTCATCATTGTTGAGACTGGAGACCGCCTTCTGACCCGACTTCTTCAGGTCCTTTTCCGCAATAACTTTGCCCTCAGCCGTGACATTACTGGACTGTTTCAGTCATTCCAGTCCAGCTCGATGGTTCTAGACCCGGTCGCGAATCCTGCACTTTTCCAGTCCACTTTGGTGATCATTATTAAGGATGTCGTCGACTCGGACGCTGCGGAGGTCGCACGAGAGTGAGAATTTTGAGATACGCTCGCCTCGGTATTTTGATGAACGATTACCTCAGGTTCTCGCTCAAGTTCCAACAAATAGTACAAGACGAGCAAGATTCCAACTTTATATCACGTCTCCATGGTGGAAAACTGAATATCATCCCCTGGTAAGATTTAGATTCATATGTCAGAGTACTACTACAAACTGAATGATAACTCTGCGACAGGCCGGTTATCGAGTCAAGAGAATTCTACAAGTTGTTCCCAACCCTTAAGCGTTGTCTTGATCAACAGAATGTAACACACAAGGCTGCAGGAGAATTCTTGCACCTTATGAAAACATTGATGGCGAAGCTCAAGGTTACATTTGTTGTCGTCAGTGTGTATGTAATGCTAATATTCTCTAGGCGAACGACTGGGGAGCACTCTCCCGTACGTACTGATTTTTATTCGAGCTTAGTTACATATTCATTATCTGCCAGAAACTATGGCTTCGCATCGTGCACAGTTACTCTTAACCCTCTTGCCTACTGCCTTGGCATTCGGCATGCAAGACGTGGAAACGGAAGTAGAACTACTGAAGGTAGAGTTCATCCTTCGCTATGCCATCTCAGGAAGTGGTACGATATTTTGTTTTAGAATCTAGATGCGGACATGCCCATACAGTGCATTGATACTGACGCTCGCTTCTTTGTTGCCAACGTCGAACATTCTCAAACCATTGATCGTGAAGAGGCACTGAACAATATGATCAAAGAATGGGACGAATTCGATTCCCGCCAGCTTGTTCCCGATACTCAGTGGGCGGATGAGCTCGCTCAGTACCTGGAAGACCTGGCGGAAATGCGCATCAGCCACGTACGGGTGTGGGCCAAGTCCAACTTGATGCGTTTCCAGACTGGTCATGCCAGCGTGACGGAGTTTCAGAGGGTGCTGGACAGTGCAGTGATTGATTTGAAGAGCAGCGTACAACTCTGCCGGACTCAGTGCGCTTCTTGCCAATTGTTTTGTATTCGGGATCGATTCCATGAGGGCACTCACGACTGCAAGACGACGCACTCTTGCACCCAGTATTGCGAGTATTGCGCAGAAGCCGGTGAGCTGGAGGAAAAGAAATGCTCGATGACGTGAGTGACATTCGAGTTGTAACGACGCGACTGACCGTGTTCTTTCCAGCGCTGGACATTCTGGAAAGCATGTGTAAGTGGAAATTTGCATTGAATTTCTTGTGGACGTGATTGTAAATAATGCTGCTTCAGATGTCTGGTGAATACGCATCTGTGTGGCGCGCCATGCAGACTCCTGGGCACGAATGGATGTCTCGAAGAGTGTGGAATGGTATGCCACCGCTGCGGCTACTGGCCTCCTGTTACTCATGACTTCCAGGTCTCGGGCCATGACGATGACGATCACCAATGTGCAGCAGTTATGCATGCCTGCGGAGAGGTATATATTGCCTTTCACTGCCTGTGATATAAAACACTATATCTTCCATCACAGCCATGCGACTTGTGTTCCGTGACACTTGCAGATGGGTCCCAGTACAATTGCAAAGGAAGGTGCATGGTCTCGATGTAAGTGTGCTCGTATGGCTATGACCAGGGTCGGCTTTACTTACTGGTCGACGTGTTCAGTGACAGTAAACACGACGATCACCAATGCGACGCACAGTATTGTCCCATACCCTGCCAGCTTTGTAAACGAAGCTGTTCAAGTTCCGACCATTTACATGCACTGGATGCGGATGCTGTCCATCTCTGCGGGTAGGTGGTTCGTTGCTGGAATTACAGCTATGAGTGAAATGATTTTTGTAGGGAACAGCACACTTGTGCTCAACGATGCGACGTGGATGGTGTATGCCAGATCGACACGGCTCCGGAATCGATTGAGGCAACGTTTAAAGGAATGCATGAATGCTTCCAGTACACAAAGGTATGACTTCATGTTCCTTGATGCAGATCCAACAGCTGAGCGCATCCGTGCGGATATAGTATATCCAAGGTGAATATTTGGGTATGCTTACCGTGCCTCACTGATCCCTGGAAACAGTTGCAAAGCGACTTAAGTGTGTCAAGGTCATCCCACCAGGCCAAATTCAACATGAAGGTCGGCATGCCCATAGTTTGGACTCAAACGCCATCCATTACTGCCGAGAAAGGTTAGTGCACTGTCGTACAGCTTGTGTATTTCACTTAACATTTGAACAGATGTGCGAGTTGCCAATATTACTGCATACTCCCTCTGGGTAAGCTCCGAAGATCTTCGCCTAGATCATGAGTGTTAACCGCCTCGTTCGAACCTATAGGTCATTCCCAGAAGGAACATGAAACACACCACGGTTCCATGTTGAACGTGCGTTGGTCCGTTGATGGTCCAGATGAAGAAGGCCTCGAGGTCGAAGGTCGACGATTCTCAACGAACGATGAAGGCGCACCAATGATGTGCAATCTAGTATGCAAAACGCTCGGTAGACACGTTCATATAGACTATTGCAGAGCCAAGACCCCCGACGAGTGCAGAGCAAACCATGAAATCCAGCATATCCCAAGGAAGCTAAACCCGGAACCAGACAGACCAAAGGACTTTTTGACCCACAACCTGTTCTGGAAGCGCAGTGGTGCGTCGATTTTATATGCGATGTTTTTATTGTCACATCGTCGTGGCAGGGTTCAGGGATCCGTATTCGCGCGAGGAACAGGCAAACTTCGCGAAGTGGTACGTCCAGCTCACAATCTTATTTCCTTCCGTTCCGTTCTCATCTTGCTCGTTTTGTCTTTGCATTTTTACAGTGACTCCATGTGCGCTGGTAAGTACAGCCTCGTGGTCATGACTGTTCTCGTGGTGATCATGACTATATTGTAGGATCTGAGCATGTTGCGTTAGGGGGAAAGCCTGCTGCGCCCTCTTACTGCACCCTCCCGCTTTTCCATGCACCATTGAACGCAAACAGTGGTCCACCGAAGTCAGGTTATATTTCTGGGGATGGGCACCAGTTCGAATGCAAGAACCCAGTAGCCCAACAACAAGCCTTTCATGTGTATGTGCTAGTATCCAGCACGCATAATCATAGGGCTAATGACCGACCTTTAGCATCTTTATGGTCGACTGGTAAACAACATTTACTCTGTCATGAAAACATAGCTGACAGCCACGCAGTTCAATATTGATGAGCAAAAATGACATAAAGCCACCACCAGCCTCCGCGGTGAGCGGAAAAATCTCTGCATATGGTATGCACAATCGACTCGGAGCCGTCTATGCTGCCCTGCACCACTTCTGGACTGCTCGGCAAGCTATCTCCGGTTCCCAAAAAGATGCAAACACTGTCGTTTTGCACTCCAATAATTTGCATCCCGTGTGCATACAGGATACCCAGAGATCTCCGGACGACCTCCTAGAATTGCTTCTCCAGCATACCCCTAGAGGTAGTAGCAATTTCCAGATGGCTCTGCTGGCTGTCGTCGAAAAGATAGAGAAGAAGTGGTTTGACGATACACGTCCTGTCATCCTTGTCTTCCTTTCAGGTACCGATCTCTCTGCATCTGATGCCATGGTGCAACAACTATTCCATAAAATGGGAGAAAAGTTGTGAGTGGTCTTTTGATTGCACGTGAAAGTCAACATTTATACCACACAGGGCGGGTCTCTCATTGCATGCTGTTTTGTTTGGTCCTAAAATGCTCTCGACGAGAACGAAGCGCATCATCGCCGTTGCAAGTGATGCGCAGAACAAGATACCAGCTCTGATGTGGGCACGGTCATCTTTCCACGAAGCGTCTGACAGTGTAAGACGTTTCGCTTGGTTATACCAGCCATGGTTTTAATTCCCTTCCATAGGTTCAACTCTCACAAGCCCTCCTTGGAATTGCGGAGTCATTGAGGAAACCGAGCGGACCAGAGCCGCGACAGTTCATGCATAGGGATCTAATGACTCAGCAAGCTTTTCACATGTACGTCGCTACGCCTACACATCATCGTACAATTAACCTAAGTTTGGTCCTAGTATCTTCCTGATCGATAGGTGAGTGACATGCTATCAAGAATATACCATTTAGACAAGTTTGCGCAGGTCGAAGTCAATGATCAAGGATGACAAAAGGCCACTGGAGAGCTCGCCAGTTCGTGGCAAAATCGTTGCGCGTGACATGAATAATCGACTCGGGGCCGTCTACGCCGCCCTGCACCACTTTTTGGCTGCACGCCAAGCTACCCTCGGTTCCGAGCGCGACGCAAACACTATCATATTGCACTCTCAAGGAACGCAAATAGTGTGCGAAAACGACATGAGAAGATCACCGGACGAACTCCTCAATTTGCTTCTCCCCAATAAACCGGACCGCGGGAACAGTTTCGACCTGGCCCTCAAGGCTGCCGACGCTGTTATGTTCAAGTGGTGGAACGACATGCGACCGCCTGTGATCATCTTTCTATCCGATGGCATTGCTTCTGTGTCCGACGCCGTCGTACGAAGGCTGTTCCGTACAGCAGCACTAAAAGGGTGTGTTGCGTTGGTTGGTGCGCTGGATGGTGGGGCTTACGTCACATTTTATACTAGGTCGGGGCTTTCTTTGCAAGCTATCTTGTTCGGTCCAAAGGATACTTCTACTCGAATGGAGCAGATGGTTAACGTAGCGCGCAATGCGCAGAACAAGTTACCTGGCCTAACGAGCGCCCCATCGTCTTTTCATGAAGCACTTGACAGTGTAGGTCGTTTCTTATACTGGTTTACGGGTTGTAGTTTTGATCAACATCCTCCAGGTACAATTGTCGCAAACTTTCCATGCCATCGCGGAATCATTGAGGAAGCCGAGGGGGGCGTTGATGCAATGAGCGATCGTTTATCAGTGCCTCGGAGAGTAGATACTATGTGCCTGTTGAGTTTAATTGTGTGTCTTTCGTTTCAGTCATAACATTTCAATGGGGAATATCGCTGTGTATACGACCTGCCCTGAATGGCTCGTAAAGCTCGTAAAAAGACCAACACTGCCACCAAGTTGACTCTCTCTCTAGCCTAGTACAATATTAATACTACTAGTACAGGTGGGTCCGCATGTCCTGTTTTTCCTATTCCATTCGATCCCCGGGATGAGATTATCATTTTTCAGTTATCCCTGTCTTAACCACCGTGTCGAGACAAAGTATATTACTCTGACGGGCATTTGATGATTTATTTTTTTGCTGATGAACTTGACAAAACGCTCAACTAACGTTCTTCTTGCAGACTTAGAAACGGGAAATATTTACCTTGCTTCACCGGTCACGCCCCCCAAGGCTTGAACACTGGAAGACAGGAAAATTTTCGTTGACTTCCTTCTACATACAGCTATGCTAGACCCATGATGCCATGTCGAATTCACATCGTTTTTACATCGCAGTGGCGTTTTCCCCAACCTCGTCCAATTGAACATGACGACCATCCCAGTTCACTTGTTCGTCATCGCGTAAGACTGTGATGTACAGGATAACTCAGGCTCTGTTGTCCTCGCATAGTCGGGCCCAATGCCTCCTAGGTGAAAGTCAGGTTCGCGTGGTAGTACGAGTGGCACCGAGTTGGATGGCGCCCGCGTTCTTAATAACGCACGCTGTGCGCACGGACGGGGTCGAACAGGTACTGGCAAGTGGGCCTGATTTTTAGTCTTTGTGTTGTCCCGTTTCCAACGTGCGTGCACTTTACCATCCATAGTCCAGAATCCGAAGGAGCTGAAGGAAGAGTGAGTACCAGTCGCGCACACGTGCCCCAAATTTGCGCGTGCTAAGATGTCCGTGTCCATGCACATGTTCGGCTTGTGGTGTTGGCCATTGCAAGCATGTGGATGACTGTACTAGATGGAATTCTAAGGAAGCTGCGAGCCTGAGTGACGATTGTCGTCTATATTTCGGTGGACACGATCTGATGCGACACTGCGTAGAAGTTGGTTTCATCGATCTCAAGAGTCACTGAGGCTGTTCACTGAGGGAATATTTCGCTGCGACGGGCGAATAAGGGCATGAGCTGGTCGATCGGGTTCGCAGAGAGGCAACTCTAGCACTATCAAGTTGCCCGTCGCAGCCAGGGTCGGTGGAGTCTCCGTCACATTTAAAGAGGGCTAACGGCATGTATGCTGTTCCCAACGAGGGGACCGAAGTGGCAGCGGGAAAGAAGAGGAGTGAGGAATCGTACGTCGTCTACCCGAATCAGGCGTCACTCACGCTACGAACGCCTGTAGACTCACCGCATTCAAATGTATATTCGTTTACTTGGACGTGGTGCTGACTCGGAGGATGGTATGCAGCAATTTCCTTTTCTCACCAACTATCGATACTAATGCTTTAAATGACAACGAAGGAGCATCTACCACTGGCAGTGACAATCAATTCATCCGCTTTCTAAATTGTTGCTTTAGCATGTGGCATCATTGGCATATTCTATTGTCTTTGTCGGTATGATTCGAACCCGATCGTCATCCGATCAGTGGGCCACCTGTTATCACCACGCGTTCAACGCTTTGTTCCGGATCCTCCACCAGGTCTACATGCTTTGTGTCGTGGCGGTTGCGAGGGTACAAAAGGGACGATCTCCTCGCACTCCTGACTCTTTTAGTATTACTACGATTTATTCAGTCGCCCTCACATCTTTGAGAATGAATGACCCCGTTCCCGGCCTCGAATTATCGGCATGTCACTGCAACCCCGTCGCACCATCGCCGAGCCTCTGGCTTGCTGTGCCTATGGAGATCCATCATTGTGGCGGCCTCGACAACTGGCAGCAGTGGCATGGACCCGGATCACTTCACGACATGGGAGGACGCTGGCAATACCAGTACCTGGACCTCTTACCACTCCTTGCCACGCTGTGGAATGCATGCAAGTAAGCCCTCCGCATCCAATGATGGACTATACTTTTTCTCTGACGTTGAACACGTTGGTATCGTGCGTATGGGTTACCCTGCGGAGCGCAGCAGTCTTTCTTTCTCCCAAGGTTTTAAATTACAGCCTCCCATCGAAAGCATCAGCCTCGGACTCTTTCAACGTGCCCCCGACACTGTCAGTGGTGGATCGTTTCCCTTCCTCAGGTGTATGAACACGACAACGACTGCGTTCAGTGACTCTGACTCGGCACCACCGAACTTGGATTTGCCATGCACCTCGGACTCGGACTCAGACTCGGACCTACGACTGGTTGCGTACCGTGCGAGCAGATCCCTGCAGCGTTTTTATTGCTCTGGTCCCCTGGATCCTGACGACTCGGATGACTCAAACGATGTAGTACATGATTCAGGACGCCTCGCGGACCACTGCGCGTGGTCTTGGTGCGGCGACGCTTCCGTTCTGACGTCATCGCCATCGCCTTCGTCGACGTCATCATCATTGGCTACAGCAATGGGTGTTGTATGCGTAGAGTCCAGTGCAGGGCCCCCAGGCACTCGATCTTCTGATGACGACGCCGCTTTACACTCGGATACCACTCTCCGAATCCGCTCGTTAGCTGCATTCTGCTCGTCCGAGTCGGATGGCCCGTCGGGTCTGGATGATGCGGCTTCCCAACCCCGACGACACCTCGACCGTGATAGACACACAAGGCCGACATGGAGTCGAGGTCGCGCCGCTGAGGATCGACATCTTGGGTCGTCGGACGCGTGGACGCGTGGAGGTTCGGAGCAAGACCCGGAGTCGGGACCGACGACGCACGAGGCGCGCGGCGTCGGCATGCTCGTCAAGGCGCTCGCCCAGCAGAACGCGGGTGCTGCGTTGTTGGTAAGGACGATCGTATGCGTCGCGTCATTGTTGTGCTACGTACACTCGACCTTGGTGCTCGGACAACGACCAGCTCCCAGCGTGATCGCATCACGTCGACCGTCATGACGGACGACGCGCCTCTTCTTTCCTTCCTTATTGAATAGCTATTTTATTTATATACGTAGTACTTGCATAGAAACGACTGTAATCACTCATGAGATAGTATGTCGTGTTTACACGGGCAAAGTAGATACGCAACACGCAACTACGTGTATCGACAAGCCCCGCAAATTGTAGCCAGCTACTCTTCCAAGCCTGCTCATCGTATCTAACAAGTCCCGCTCATGCTTGATTAATATACTACTAAATGTGTCCGTTACGCAAATGCGTCTTTTCTATCGTCCCCGAAATCGTACGTAGACGCACCCATGGGCCTCATCGCAAGCGACGTATTGCTAGCCGACTCCTGTAACATCGAATACGGCGCACTGCTTGGTTCACCGGGAACAACGCCTGCCTGCTGTTTTGCTGCTTGTTGCCTCGCCAGCCGCTTGCGTCTGGTGCAGCATCGCCAAACGCAATAGCCGACGAGTATAAGAACGACAAGAATGCATCCGGAGAGGATGTATGGCCAATGACTGAGCACCCGCTCTTCGTACTGCGCCTTCTTCTCTGCCTCGCTTTCGGGCGAGTGCTGTTCTTGCGATGCAGGCAACAGGGCGTACTGAGAAGAATTGATCAAGTTCTGGCCACTTAGTCGGACCTTGATGAAGTCATTGACAGCAGCTGTCTCGTTAGTGAGAGAAAGGAGCTGGATGTATGGGTTATCTGAGCTCGAGCCGCCCTTGACCAAATTCCCAAAGTTGATCAATGTGTACGCATTTCGCACTGTAAGAATGACCAGTCAACGGGGAGTGGGAACGAGTGAGGAAAAGTCAGTCGTACTAAATGCCATGCCAAGAATCAGGTCATATTCTCCCAGCAAACTAAAGGCCGAGCTGATGGGTTGGAACTGACGATACGTCAGGAATGCGAATAACATTTCTTTGAGGGGGCTCACAGTTCCAAGACAGGCAGGGCTTCCATCCATGAAAGTCACATCGGAATCACTGGAAGACACATCGAGCGGATGCACCGGATACGATATACCACCGAAGCCGAAGGTGAGGTTAATCAACTGACCACAAGGCACAAGCCACGCCTGAGATAATGTTGACCATTCTGCACCCTGAATGCGTCCATAGATGGCGTCAGACACCGAGCGGGGGACCTGAGAGTATGTAAATCCAGAATCCAAAACGGCGACCAATTGGCCACTGGGTGCCTTGGGTACAATCGAAGAGTATTGAATGGGCTCTCCGTCGGGACCAATGATGCCAACATCCTTGTCGGTCAACATTTGCCAGTGCTGATCCACGTCAGTAACCTTGTATACTTTCTCTACAGCAAGCTTTGGCTGATTTGTAATGTTTTCGAAGCCGGGAACGACGGAGGATATCGAAAATTGGCTGGTGAGGTTGCTACCTGGGTCGCCTTGACGATTAAGCATCAAGGTGATGTAGTTGTTGGCCGAGGAATTTTGCTCGAATATTCGGTTGATAGCATTGTTTCCAGATGTTCCGCTAAGCTTCTGATATATTTTAGAATTAGAATTCGGACCGAGTCCAAGAATTCCATCGTAGCCCTCGGAGTCGATATTAGTAGCGAAAGTTGACGAATTCGTGACGAGGACTGCGGTGCTAGAATAAGCGTGAGTAGTGCGGCAAAAAATGTGGTGACTGACGGAATGCCTGATCCTGGACAGTGTAGCCGTCTAACTGAAAGGGAGCGGTATAGACGTTACCTTTGGGCGTGGAAATGAGGACTAGTACGATGATAGGAAGATGGGACACACCAGCGGCATTTCCGACAGCATAGGGCATTGAGAGGCTGTTGCCAGTATTCTGAGCACCGGAAACGGAGCCAGTCACCCACAGGTCGGCGCTACAAACGAATGAGGGCTGAGGAATAGAAAAGGATGGGAGATGGAATACCTTCCGGTGTCTAGCAAGACGGATATTTGCCTTCCACCGAGAGTGATATTGGTGAAATAAACAGCATTCTGTGTGTTCCCGACGGGTAGCACGCCACTGGATGACTGACGCGGAAAATAGGAAAAGGAGCGGACAGAGAACGGAAGCGAAAGAGCGAGTAGTAGAAAGTGAAAGTGTAAGGAACGCATGTAAGTAGGTGAAACTTTGTAGACGCTTCAAATAAGGTAATATCAGTTCCTTATAATGAACCTACACGCCTCGTGGATCCGTCTTTGTCCCTTTCCTTCTTCCTACTGCCCATGGCGTTCTCCTTCCTTCCCTTGAGCCTCCTTGCTCTGGCCACCAGCGGCTATGCAGAGCATTTGCAGCTCTCGGGTCGACTAGCCTCACCCTCCCCCGGTGTCTACCGCAGAACTTCGATATCAGCAGCTCAGCTGACTGACTCTCAGAACTTGGTCTACCTGACCAACGTCACCTTCAATGGGTCACCTTTTTCCATCATGATCGACACCGGCAGGTATCCCCCCTTCCATCGTCGTTGTCGAACTTTTCTCACTACTCTCACTCAGCTCCGATCTCTGGGTATCTCCCACAGTTCCCGGTGCTGTTCTGCAAAACTTTCAAGCAGATGTATCTTATGCGGCCGGCTCAGCTTCAGGTACCCCATGGTTTCACACGTCACTTTGTGGTATTTTGTTGATTGCACCGGATGCGTTCCAGGCAATGTCATGTCCGCCACCTTTGGTTTTGCTGGATTTACTATCGAATCACAGTTCTTTAGTAAATCAAATTACCATTCGTTTCAGCACGTCAACTCACACTCATTCAGTACAGGCACCAGGTGCAGATGCTGGTGGCAATTCTGATGGTCTAATTGGACTTGGTCCCGGTTCATTGTCGACCGTGAGAGCGTTAGGGCAATCAGCTGCAGCCAACCCACCTCTAGATCGAATATTTGCCTCCAATAGCTCACTCTCCCCTATGATTTCTGTTCTTCTCCAGCGTTCAGACGATCCCAACGAACCTTACCCAGGAGATCTCACCGTTGGAGAAGTGTTGTCAGATTATCAAAATATTCTCAATCAACCTCGGCACCCTGTCACCATTTCTCCTCTCCTAGGGAGTCAACACTGGCAGGCTTTACTTGATGTTAATGGTATAATCGGGCCGGATGGCAAGCCAATTCAAATCAAAACTCAAGTTACCGGTGCACAAACCCCAAACGCGACAGTCGTATTCGATACAGGGTTTACGCTCCCTCAGGTTTCTTCGTGAGTGCCTATGATAGTATGCTGTGCAAGTTCTGATCGTGTAACCGCAGTTCGGTTGCACAGGCACTGTACGGCAATGTTCCTGGTGCCTCCCTAAAAAATATGACCAATATCGGAGAGGTCTGGGTCCTCCCTTGCGATCAACAAGTTAACGCTACATTCCTTTTCGGCGGAGTGGAATTTCCTATCCATCCTCTCGACTTGAATTTCGATGGATTCGGTCTGCAAGATAATGGCCAGTCCATTTGTATTGGCGCTGTGAGCGTAATTCTACTGCGCATATTGACTCTTTGTCAACTCTCTCTCAGTTCCAGCCATATTCATTCAACATTGCACAAGACAATGATACTCTTTTCGACATGATCTTGGGAATGGCATTTTGTAAGTGTCGTGTTTTATTTTTGCTCCCGCAATCATGGATTCTGACGAGTTGTTGATCCATCTTCAGTACGCAACGCTTATATGCTAATCAACTTCGGTAATTTGGTAAACGCAGCTGCTCCATCCACGGATACGGCTTACATTCAGCTGCTTCCGCTCACGAATGCGACTCAAGCGGCGCAAGACTTTGCGAGCGTCCGCGGTGGCACTGGGAACACCTACACTTCGGCCGGCACTAACAACGGGTCTAATATAAAGCCCCCCGCTACTAGGTTGATTGCCTTGATTGCTGGCGCTGTTATTGTCTTGCTACTGCTCGTCACCGCTGTAGTTTGCCGTTGTCGTCGTCGTCGCCTCCGGAATACGGCGGCACCTGGCACTGGCTGGGTGGTGGACGTACCAAACTACCGTCGGATTTATGAGCCGTCGCCCCAGGCTGCGTACGAAATGCATATGGGACCTGGTCCACTTCCTGGCTATACCCCTGCGTACGTCCCCGAGTATAAGACTGCATGGGATGCGCGCTACTGAGAGACATTCTCCCACCACATGGGATTCATACTTGTGTGGTCACTATTTACGATCCCCATTATGGATTATTTTCTCGGGAGCACTGGTTGATCTGAGTCTACTGACATGTACATATGCATGTAAGTTCTGTACGTTACATAAATCACATATTTGTGACCATCGGCATCTGTCCTTGTGGCTGGAGTGAACTCAGGTCTTCTGTTTCCTTCGCTAGCCCCGGGACCGATCCCGAGTCACCGACATTTGATCTCGTCACCGGCTTATTTGCTACTTTTCCACGCATCGATCCCCACTTCCCATCCCAACATTGTCCAGGGGTACGATGATGCTCAGTTCAGGGCATCGTCAGGGGGTGCGGACCACTTCTGGAGATCGAGAAGTGTCCGTGTAGCGGTATAGCATCGAGTATAACCTGCCAGAGATCCATTGAGCACTATGACCAAGTTTCATTGTACTCGAATGACCTGAGTGTAAGTATTTTTATGCAAGAGCCGAAATCATTTGATCTCAAGTCCGTGATTGATTCTGGGCCGACATTCGTGAACCTGGAAGAGTCGCTCAGCGGGATTTTTCAAACTCGGCATTGGACCGTGCGTGGGACCCATTTGAATTGTTTAGGACTTCGGGATACGCGAAGTCCCGCACATTATGACATCTTTTGTTCGAACGAATGTAAATAACACGCAGTGAAAAAGACATTATGGAGATTTGGGGGAGACGAGGTGGCTTGGGCGCGCGCTGCTTTTGTCACTACTCTGCCGACACTTGTGTACACGGGCAGCGTTTTTTTCCCTCGGAAAGAAAAGAAAATTCGAGTGCGCTAAGGCAGCCTCCTAGTGGTCCCTTGATGCAGCCTTACCCCCGCGGGCATTGAACTAGAAACTTGAAGGGTCCACAACTGCTAACAAGCGCGATGACGGTCTTTTCTCTCACTAAATTCGTCACTGCCGTGATTGACAACGACTGGACCCGCCTTTTCCGCTCTTCGTCGTGGCAACATCAACTCGGATCAGGTTGGATTACCCTTTTGATCTGCCCTTGCGATAACGCGGTTGTTACAGTTTCAACATTCACTTTCGTCGAACATGTCAGTGTCGTTTTAGCGCCTATCTGAGGGTGCTAATCAGCAAGACAACCCTTGTCTTGGAGGTCCGTGGAACCCTGCTAAATGGAAGGGCTCGTTTTCTGATCAGCGGTATGTGGATAGACACGGATAAATGACAGCTTGGGAAGATCGGCCATCTGCCATTGCAGGGTCCATGGCGCGTCCGATGTTCGCAGCCTAGTCAAACTGTCAATGACTCATGAATCTCACCATTAAGTTCCGGGGTGAGGACGAGGAATATATAGAGAAGCCCTTTACCTTCTGGGCTCCTTACATTTACATACAAAATCCTCGGAGTCGTCGTAGCACGCAAAAATGTCTTCTTGAAGAAATATATATTACGTGCCCCATGGGAACACCCCGGGGAAACTTCGATCTGATCAGCCCAGGCCGCCATTGTCATATCATTCACCCCTTCTTTGCCGGCAACTAAAACGGTACTGTGCGGGATCTTTCCAGGCAAAAAAATGGACAGAAATGATCATGAGGTTGGATGAAACGGTCGAAGATGGACCTAGACCGAAGAGTGCGCAGACTGTAGGCGAGGGGATGAGATATACGGCGGTGCTTTTAAAAGTGGGTGGGCCATTCAATTGGGATAAGCAAAAGGGTGACTGGTACACGGGGAAGAAAACAAAATGAATTCCATGCCCCCTCGGCCCCAGTAGGGTCTTAAAAAAGGACACTGAAACACTACCTAACGAGGACGCGATACTACCGCCCGGTCGATGGAGGCGGGGAGTCCATCATGTTCACCACGAGCTCTCCGTCTTCATTATCGGAGTCCTCACTACCACCCCAATGCCGCAGTGTAAACACGTCTCCTCCACCTTCTTCCTTCACGATGCTGCGAAGTGCATGTCCTTGTGAGAAACACGCTTGACGATCGATCGATGCTACGCACTGATCGAACAAGGATATCGTCTCTTCTTCATCACCTGTTTCGTCGATTTCCTCGTGCAACGTCGGATGTGGACCCAACAGCAGTGTCCTCAGGAAGCGGGCCGGGTCATAAGGGTTCAGCTCCCCTAACCTTCTCGTCTCGGATGGCGTCTCGGAAAGTTGCGAAGTCGACGGCGAAGAACGTGTCGGGCTGTGCAAAAATACATAACGTTCGATACCTGACGTGACAATGTGGAGAAGCGATGGGTGTATTGCGACGGCATTCACGATAGACCTATGCCCTAGAACATAGCAAAAAAAAATATCAGACATGCGTGCCCAGCTCGTTCTGGCGATCATACCAACCATTTAACCGGAAGAGTGGTGTATCGATTTGGAGCGGAACGTATCGCTTTGCCCATATATTTTCGGAGTAGGCTGGGGGAACCCCGACGGTAAACCGGGATCATTACATTGTAGTCATCAATGGACTTACCGCAAACGCCATCCCATTCACGTGACATCCATTCATCCGCACTAATTTCCTGCCTGGCCCCCCGAAGTGTACTGAGTTCCGGTATTTTCCAGACATAACCCCTGAAATCATCAGACCCCGCTCCATACAGGATATCTTCGCTCATTCCGGGGCCACCGAATGCCCCTGACTGGTTACGTTAAAGTAGCAGATGATAATATAGACCCGCGAGAAGTTACCTTCATGGTGCAAGAATTAGAGTACGTTCTTTCTCCGAAATTGACAGGTGACCCGTCGGGGTTATTCTTGCCCGTCAGAATGGCAAGAGGGTGAGGATCGGAAACAGCATAAATGGTGGGAAACCAGTGCTACCCTAAAGGTCAAAAAAGAATCACTCGAAGTTTCGACACAAACTTACGAGCATCGTCACTGCCAGTTTGCTTCCTATAGAATATTTTAGTCAGACCCGAGCCCACGGGCGCATTAGTGTGCGGCGCAACGCCACAGTGCTGACCATCACGATCAAAAGCAATACTACTGCTTTCGGGATTGCTCAGATAGTTCAAAGACCGTTTAGACAACTTTGTGTTGTACTTTGGAAATTGATTCAGCTGATCAATTTGCGGAAATAAACGGCGCCAGAATGCTCACATTTTGTACGATCCCTTCATTGGACCTGCTAGATAACGGGCCGAACGCCATCCGGGTGTCGCGAAGACAGACTTGGCCGTGAGAGTCGCTTGTGGCGAAGATATGCTCCATGAACGGATGCGTTTGAACTCCCGTGAATTCTGTGGCATGCTGGATGGTCCCCTGTGCATGTGACAGCCTGCTATCAACACGTGCATCATGAAGGATGATCTTGCCATCCTCACTGGCCATGGGAACGATCAGAGAATCAGGGAAATGCAAATTCATAAACTCAAAGAGCCATGCCTCGCACTGAAGAATATTTCATCTTGATGAGGATGTGCACTCACGCTCCGCACGCTTTCCTATGGACATTATGATTGGGTTGATATCGCTGATAGAAGCACGCTACTTTGGAAAAAATCGCTGGCACTTACATCATGACGCCGGTAGACGTCCTGAGCGGGGTGCGTTGCTAGGCTAGAGCCAACTTCCAGCCTCGATAAGTCAAACCTTAGTACAAGGGTGTCTGCGCCGCCACTATGAACGTTGGAAGCTGATTTTTGGCAACGAAGACTAGTTATTTGCGGACCTTATAAGATATTGGTTGCTTGCGGAGAAGTCGAGAGATAGCACATTGCCCTACAAGCAGATGCCGTCCTGATGAGCAATTCAGATATCTCCGAGGAGTCGGACACGAACTGCGGGCCCCGCGTAGGTTTGCGACGGGCAGCGCACATCGTCCTGGTTGAAGTCCCAAAGTTGAACACGAAAATCTTGATAGAAAGCGCATTGTGCGGTCAGCTTGTTTGCGAAGCACCGACGGATTTACCGTCCCCAGCACTGGCCAACCATCTCCCCCCATTCTGAGAGAAGGAAAGAATGTTCACGCAGGACTTGTGGCCCACCAATTTCCTACCAGGTCGCGGTGCTTTGGCTCCTGTCAGAAGCCGACGTATAGTGGTGGGCATACCTGGAGAACGGAAAGCCGTTGGCACACGTTCTCAACAACAACACCTTTCTCGTTTGTTCGATGGCACTCGAGGTCAGATTACTGTCCACGATGTGGATTGAACGCGTCCCGCTAGAGTGCATGAGAGTCGTGTGAGAAGTATACGGGCTGCTTTATGATCAAGTCGTTGAAGTTGTTCGAGTGGCACCAATGTACTCGAAAACTCGGCGCAAAGATACAATCCTGCATTCATACAAGTCTCGAGAAGAATGGAGACCGATGACTAGATACATGGGATATTAAGACTACATAAAATACGTCCTCAAGATGCCTGATCCCTATATACGTGACGCATCTATGCGAGAAAGGGGGGAAAGTTGATGTAGGAGCTCTAAAAGTGAATTCTATGTGAAGGAGAGGAAGTTAAAATCGCTGCATGAGTGATGGGTAGTAAAGGAATGAATGGTGAGGAGAAGAGCAACAGGTAATGGGAAATGGGATATGATGTCTCGATGGGAGGATGGGAGAAACATATCAACGACAACTAGTACGAAAAGGATTGATCGATCATATGCATGAATTGGGTTTATCACCGAGTAGCACGGGTAGCCGCCTCGAATTCTCGGAAGCCAGGGAGTTCGACATTGCATGCGTTCTTCTCTTGTGTTACTTCATCATCCGAGTGACAACCTGGCGCATCCTTCAGAGACGTTGGTTTGAACTTCAAGGGCGGTAGTGTGATGGGCGGAGAACCGGAACGAGAAGCAGGAACAGAAGCCGATGAGAACGCGTTTGGATTTACAGTTGCACCTGGCGAACCGTTTCGTTTCACCGTTTTTGAGGATGGCCAAGAGGTATTGCGCAAAGGTCCAGTTGGATTAATAGGAGTCATACCGAACGCAAGGCGGACCGAATGAGCAAGAAAGTGTCCATTAGAAGCAATGGCTCCGTTGTTGGCGCCACTTTGAGGCGGTGAAGCGGGTCGCGAACTTGATGGGCTTTGTGTCATGGCTGCAGTCTCAAACATCGGGCGCGCCAGGTGTGCACTATTTTGTAAGGAATGAGGAAAGCTCCCTGGGCTGCTCCCACTGCTGCTGGGTCCGCTCGAGAGCTGCGGCGTCGGCAGAGAGTAGAGACTTCGGTCAGCCTGTGCAGCAAACGACAGATGACCAGGGTAGGTGTGTACATGTGGTAGCGCGGTCATCTGTGAGACCTCTCCAGAGCTTCTGTTACGAGATGAGGGACCAAACACACCCTTGGAAGCCGGTGGACTTCCCAAAATGCTGGATCCTCTCGAACGCCGAGGGTGCCCGTAGCCTTCGACGGGGCTGACGAGTCCATCGTTTTGGATGTGCGCATGTGCAGGGGGCAACAATATGGGGGATGGTGCTCGGGAGGGATTTGTCGAATGAAGGTCGAGTGTGCGAAGCGGTCCAAGGAACGGGCTGGCGGAAGGCGTAAACGAGAACTCGGGCTTGATAGCCGAGACTCCCTGAGGCGAGACTTCGGCAGAGGCGCCGGGAACTGGGTATGGAACTCGCGGACGCATGAACGGTGGGTGTGGTGGATGTTGTGAGGCACGGTGAGGTGGGATAGAATCTGAGTCGGAACTAAGAGGCGAAGGAGAATCATCATGAGTAGTAAGATGGCGGTATACGGGCGGATGAGACGAGTGTAATGGATAAAGGGGCGTGCCGGGGCCAAGGGTTGTCCGTCCATTCACTGGCTCAGGGATAGCGGCAGAACGCGACGAGTCCAAAATTGGACGGACATCCTGTTCCATCGGTGTCATTTGCCAACCAGGTCCGCTCATTCTCCTTTTGGCTGAATTGTGCTTGTCCAAGGTCCTGCTTGGGTCTTCCTCTGCCGGCCAGTCTTTTGCGCCCACAAAGTTGACATCGGCGCCTACCCTTTTCAGGGACATACTGCTGTGGAACGGCGTCGAATCTGGACTAGCCGTAGCGCTCTTGCTGGGCCGAGCGCGAATGTAAATGGCCTCTGCGCTGCGGGCTTCATACTCGGCACGACGGAGCGCCTCTGCGTGCCGAGCCTCATATGCGGCCCGTCTTAGAGCCTCCTCGCGCTCAAGGGCATAAAGTTCATCCATCGCTACGCTGGACAGCGTAGAAAAGGCGGAAGGATTTGCGAGTGGCAATTGAGTTTGCGACCGCTGAGGTTGGTGGGAAGTCTCATATGAGGTGGGTCGGGCGTAGGATTCCCCCTGTGAGTCAAAGTGATTAGTAAAGTTATGAGGTTTGTGGGGAGCCGGGGTTGGGAGCGGGGTTTCCGCGAACATATGGGGGAAGCAAAAAAAAAAAAAAAAAAAGAAGACTGCGCACCTCATCGTCGCTGTTTGCTCGGCTTCTCGCTTTCTTCTTCACTCTTATGGTCGAGGACTCTTGGAGGCGACCATCAGTCCTACCGAAAGAGTGGAGACTGATGCCTGGTTCGAGATCGTCAGGGATGGTGTTTTCATTCTTGGTCTTTGGTTTGCCTTTGGCGGTATGGGTAGAAGCGGCGACGTTGTTGTGGTCGTTGTTATGTATTCGGGAATGTCGTGTGAGTTCGTCTGAGCGGGAGAAACGCTTCTCGCAGGAGGGATAGTTGCAAACGAAAGGCTTTTCACCGGTGTGGGTACGGATGTGACGAGTCTAGGGAAAGGCGATTGGGGATCAGAGCGCAGCGAGGAGATGAAAGGGACCGACCTGGTGTTCAAGCCTGCTGAAAGCGCGACCACAGAGCGGATATGGGCATTTGTAAGGACGTGGGGTAGCCTTGTCTTGGGATGTGGGAGGAGGCGGGGCGGAGTCCATGGAAATGATGGCTGAGAAGGTAGCAGAGAAAGGAATCGAGGACTGAAGAGGGGAGATATAAGTACACATGAGCGAGGGACCCTGGAGGGAAGGGAGGACACACGATGATGTAAGAGAGAGGGGGTGAAAACGCGATATGTTCTGGAGGCGGAGTGTTGGAGATTTATCAGAAGGGAGGGAGCATCCGACCGGTTGCGGAAAGGGAAATCGAAGACAAGGGTGCGTGTGTGATATTACGGCGTAGTATGAGATAGGAATCTATAGATGGGTGAAGGTCGTGGAGAAGGGAGGAGCAGGAGGGGGGGATACAGTCCGGGGTACCTTGAACCGGGCACACAATCTGGAGAAGGGAGGAGAGGAAAGGGGAGAAGTGGGACACGTTGCGTTGGAGAGCGATGTCGTAAAAAGGGATGGCGAAGCTGTGCGCACCCTCGGGGACCTGCAAAACGTGGATGAGGCGGGGTCGAGACACGAGCGTGGGGAACGGCGGGTTCGTCGTCGTCGACGGGCGGGGCGTTGGCGGGTGTTGTGGTCGCTGTGAGGGACGACGATGG
The DNA here is from genome assembly GCA_038090155.1 of Rossbeevera pachydermis. Taxonomy (NCBI): domain Eukaryota; kingdom Fungi; phylum Basidiomycota; class Agaricomycetes; order Boletales; family Boletaceae; genus Leccinum; species Leccinum pachyderme. The sequence goes on from JBBPME010000023.1 coordinate 72,275, forward strand.
CGATGGTTTCAAAGGCTCTCCCTCTTAGTTGCCCGTATCGGTCCGAGATTGGGAATTGCCGAATAAAAATATATTCGAATATATTACATAATACGCTTCCTCCTTCCCCAACGGAAAATATACCCCGCATTGCAGCAGAGTACCTTATCTTGCCTTATCTAGATTACCCCGGCCTAGAACTTCGTCCACACATCACGGCTCGATGGCGCGCTTGAACCCACTCATATGTGTCCCCGCCGCGGCCTATCATTCTGACGATGCCGCGCCCAGGTTTGACGTGGCTAATAGTCCGACCCTAGATAGCCGAGTCCTTCAGTGAGAGCCAAAACATGATCCTCCTTCCCCTCCAGGGGTACGCTTCAACGCAAAAAAAAGTGTGACGGCCATACGTGATTTGGACATATTAGGCCTCCATCGGATTCGCACCACGGGGATTGACAGAGCCATCATCTGATACGGTTGATAGGACACATCCTTCACCCTGGAAAATGGTGGCCTGCGTTTCACGGCGTTGCGACGTTTGTCCGCCGCGAATACTGCGGGGACGTTACTGTAGCGCCTGCGCCGCATGGGCACCCCGTCTTGCCAGCGCTCATCCCGATGCGCTCCGTAAGCCTAGCCGGCTTGGCACTCCCCGCGCCCGTCAGGTCGTGTGCTCGGCCGCCCTCGTACCGCTGATCTTTGCAAGGGAAGCGGCCCTCGGCGAATTCCGGAACAGTCTGTCCCCCCCCCCCCGCTCCCCAAAATCGGCCACTCATATTATTATCTACGGGGTCCGCCCATCAGCGGCCAGATCCGCGGAGTGCGCTACAAAGCTACTACCGTACTAGGGTTTACTTGCCGGAGGCAGTTGCGTGGCGACACGACCCCACTGCTGGTAACTTCGCGACCTTCCTTCCATTCCATGTACCTCAATGATCACATGCTTAGGCCCATCTTTGCACGGCTCCGTGCTCGCCATCCACGCCAGGTACATGATCTAGAAAGAAGGACGCGACCGCCAATAATACTTCGCTCTCAGGCTCGGAGACCCCATCTCAATTACGACAATCAGCTCATCACCATCCCGTCCCCCGCCCTCTTCGCTACCACGCCTCGCCACGCGCTTCGGATCTTCCTGCGGCTATCTTCCCTACCACGGCTCCAACAACAGATTTAGAACACCCGCGCACGTTCTCTGCGACACGTCGGCCTCAACGGAACTAGGGCATGCGAAACATTTCGATGCGCCATACCCGCGAGAGCTGATATTACATGTCATACAAGCATTCAATTTGTCCCTGCTATTGTCATCGAAATGAAGGAAGAAACCCCGGCCCCACTGCTCGTGCCATATCTATTCCTCGCCGTTCGCTCATCACATCCACCCTGAACTTGGAGCAGGGTTCGGGCGTCATCAACTATCAGCCATCTTCCGTCGCTCGTCCGTCCACCGCGCATGTTCATCCGATGATCAATCTTCTACTACGCGCGGATACAACGTTGCTCCACTCTTTGCGAACAGATCCCGTTGGCCTAACCTCAAAGCAGTGACAGTCTAAATAAATCAACAAGGTGCTCTTGCTCTTCGAAAAAATACGTGGCACTGGTTTCAAAGTTCAGGGTAAACAAAGTTCGCCAGTTTGTCCTCTTCTATTGTCCATTTTTAGCCTGAGCCAAAGAGCCTTCCCAGCTTATCTCCCAGCTGAGCCTTCATCTCGCACACAAAAGCGGGAAACCGATTGCCCGGAAATGAATGTTTGGGGCCTTACGTGATCCCACTCCAGCGCAGATTGTGTGCTCAGCCAGACAGCGCGCCCACTCAGATCAAGGGCCCGAAATAATGTTCGAGTCATTGCACGCCAACACGACATCCCAACAAATACCGAAATAAGATAGTTCTGGTGGATATAGTACACAGAACTCGGAACCAATGCTGATAGTGACATTGCAACGGATCTGATCAGATCGACATTCACCGTCGCCTTGTCCGTGTTGTCTGGAATTTCGATGTTTCCCTGCGCAATCGTCTGTCCTCATCAGGTTTAGAAAACCGAAGAATAACAGACGTAGAAGCACAACACACCTGCTCGCCCTTTCTTTCTCGATCTCCCTTCTTTCCACTTCCTCTGCGCTCAGCACCTCGAACCGCGTTCTGAATTCCTCAGCCTCCGACCACTCCTTCCACACACTCTTCAGGGTTTTCGGACCCCTGCCATCTTTCGGCGTCCGTCCCCATCCTCCGAGGCCGAGACCCGTCTTGTCTTTCATCACCGCGCCACTGCCACCTGCTGAAGCACCTGCGCCCGCCGCAGACCCATCGATAGCGGAGGTCGTCGGTTCGCGTTCTCCAGCCACAACACCCCACTCTATGGCATCTTTTTTATGTTTCATGAGCTCTTCGTGCACTGCATGTGCAATGAGTGGAATCGCTTCGCCAGATAGCCCAAGTTCAGCACAGAGTTGCTGCGAGAACGCCTCTGGCGTCAAGGGTGAGAGAAGATCCCACTCAATGTGGTCGAGGAGATGATAGGTAGCTATCTGTACGTCAATCTAATGTGCGATGCGCCAATGGTGCTTAGTCAGTGATCCTTACATTGTACACACGTTCGGTTAGGGTCAACGCGGTGGGAAGACGAAGCGAAACGAGGACGATAGAAGACATGACACTCACACTGAGTATGACTCTGCACTCGGGAATCTCCTCGAAATTTTCACCCTCCTTATCTGCATGCTTGTGAATGTGATCATCCACACCGAGATCGAGCGAAGCGACACCCTCGTGCTCTTCAAGCTGTGCTCTAATTTGATTGGCGACCGTCTCAGCCCAAGGATTGATCGGCAAATCTAGGTCCATGCAAAATATCTTCGCAAATGTCTCCGGCTTGATCAATGTTTCATAGAGGTTCCAGACGAAGCAGTCTCGAATCCTAAGTGTCTCAGTCTCGAACTCGACACGAATCGGAACGAGGGATGTGCGTTTAAGAGCGTGCGTTTCAAGCGCGCCCATGGATCTGTGCATTCCGTCATATTAAAATCGATAATCAATGTGCCACAGAAATGGACGCTTGGGTATCGCAGTTTCCATTGAAGAAAAGATATGGGAGAAGACTCACGGATATTCGTGGGCAGTGGGGGCAACAGGTTTGGCCTTAATGAATCGAGACGGAGGGATCATACCCAGATAGCTCTGTTCCAGCTCCGCTTTTTCTGTTTGTACTGGTTTCAGCTGCTGAAGTTGCAATAGTTGGGGCTGAGGTGTCGATAGCCCGCTCCCAGAATGGAAGACTGACATTCCACTTCCCATCCGTGATCTGGACTGCCGTAGGGCAGTTCGGGTGCCTCCACTCGCTACAAAGTCGGAATCATCCGAGTCGATGGCACCTGCGTCGGGGAATTCATCCCCTGATCCAGGCTCGGCGTAGTTGACCATGCCCCCGCGACGCGTGGACGTGCGTGCCGCCGTAGAAGAAACATTAATGATGGGCTGCACTAGGAGAGACGTCCCTGTGCGGAGACGGGAAGGGTAGGTGGAATGCAGCGCTTGCGTGGTCACAGGGAGGGGGTGCGGGGGCGGATTCGGCGGAGGCGGAGGCGGGGCGGGAACTGCAGGCACCGATGCCTGGGGTGGTGGCTGGTACGCCGCGGGGATGTAGGCTGTCGGGGCAGGCGTCACGGGCGTGGCTTTGGCGGCGCGGGTGCGAGAACGCGTCCCGGTTTTGGGCGTCGTCGTCGTCGACCACGTGTGGACATTTTTGAGGTAAGCTGAGAAAAACGTGAGCAGGGCTGGACGTAGTAAAGTCTTGGACACGAACAGACCTTTGGATGGAGCACCCTGCGCAACCGTCGCGACGTATGGTTGGAATTGGCTCGTTGCAGCGTTGGACAATTGGGTGATTGTCTGTCTGAGCTGGGCATCTGTAAGACTGGTCATGTTCGTCGTCGGGTACGACGTCGACGCTTGTGGTGTCGACGGTGCGTCGGTCATCGTTTAGCGCAGTGTCGGCGGCGAACTCGCGAGAGCGAAATGCGCATGTTATGTAATCACCCCTACGCGTTAAAGTTGTCCCTTCGCGTCGAGACTTGTTTCGTCAATGTTGGCGCTTCTCAGGAAACCAAGGACTTCTTTGTCTCCCCTTGCACGAGCGTGTTTGGGGACTCGTTCGGTCTCTACAGGGCTCAACGAGCAGCTCATTCAAGTGTTGACACGATGTGAGTCCCGCCGTCGAATTTGGTGGTTCAAATGCTGACGAGGTCTTTAGACATGGAAGAGGAGAAAGCTTCAGCGTCCTCGAACTCTTACAAGGTGCGAGCCTTCTCGAGAGCGATCACCGCCATTGGTCAGCTGCCCGAGCAAGTTCGGTCCGTCGAGCAAGTCAGACATGCAAGTTCATCTTTGACTGCGTAGTTTTCATCTGTCTCATACTTCACTCCAGCTTGAAGGCGTGGGTGCACGCATCGCGAAACGCGTAGATGCTTACTTCTCTGGAACAGCCTATGTCCGTGGGTCATTCACCTCTAGCTTCATTCACACACCTTAGCCCTATGGGCTACAGAAACCGCCCACGCCATCTAGATCTAGGAAAGCTAAAAACACAGATCAGTCTCTCACGGAGCACCCCAAATCTAAACCTCCAAAGACCCTTGACGAGCTATGCCGAGAACAGGCGGTTTCCTCGTTGTCGAGTATCAGTGGTATAGGGTATGCACCTACATATTTTTTCTTCTTCCATTCACTGACATTCTTTTGTATGCAGGAAATCGAAAGCCACCGCACTCTATGATGAAGGCTGTAGAACCCTTCAAGATCTCAAAGAACCTGAATTCTTCCGGATGCTAACCCGTCCCCAACAAATTAATGCACAGTATATGATTGGCCTTGATCGTCAGGTGTCCCGGGAACAGGCGTCCACTGTCCATGTGAATGCAGTGTTTATTCTTGCTTTCTTTTAGTAACTTAATCTGGGCTTCGCAACAGGACTTCGTGACACAGAATATTTCATCTAAATATACTATCGTACTTGGCGGTGACTTGTGAGCCTCGTGTCCTTGCGCTCCGAGGCTGTTCTTATATGTCTTTCAGCCGCCGTGGAGCGGCCAACGCTCCACACATTGTCCTTATCGTCTTACACCCACAAAATGCTGGCATTTTTCCACCCGAGGGTCCTCCCAATGTCGATTCTACCCTAAGGCAAAGGTCTAAATATGACGTCATACCCTCTCCGTTTGCAAGTCACTCCCAGACCAAGGTCAGATCCCAACGCCTGCCAGACACTGCCACCTTTTCGACGGAAATCATCTCACCACTCGAGTGCCGAGGACTTATTGCCAAGACCATCACTGCTGGTGCCCAAAAGTGGGAGGGGATTGTCAGAATTCCTGAGCGCACCCAGAGCGAGACAGCCGGAAATGGGTGGAACACAAGATCAGAGAGAATTCAAAGCTTACGAGAGCGTGATGGCCATTTTTTCAGCGCGGAGATATAGTGAGTTTCATTTGTAAAACACTTTGTGCATTACTAGCGACTTAACTGCGTTAGCTATGTCCCACGCCGGTGTGTGGGTGCAGCCTCCATAGCACTAACAGGCGACACTCAATTTAATATTGCTGTGCGAAAAGCTGCGTCCCGACTTGACTTGCGCCTGAACGAATATGGGTTGTGGAGATGGCTAGACGCGGCCGTAACGACACCCAATGACAATGTCGACAAACAAAGGAGTGTCGAGCAGTATGGTGGATACTGGGAGCTGGTCGTCAGCGAGAAGGAAGAGGATATCATTGAGGCGGTTCAAATGGAGTGGGTCCCACCAAATAGAAGAAATTTTGCGAATCTAGACGTTCGTTCGAGGAAACGGAACGTAGATGATAAGTGACGTGCGTCTAATGTCTAGGTTTGGCCGAAGAAATTACTTTCGTAGGAAGCGGTATCCTAGTACCATATGCTCCTCGTTCTATGGCTAGGAAGGATTTCCACGCTCTCGATGCCCTCTACCCTGTCCTCCCCCGTCTCGATTGCCTTTGCCAAGTCCCAAAGGTAAAAATCAATCACCACACTACTAATTTCTTCACATGAAGCTCCTCCTCTCAGCTTCAGAATTTCGTCTCTCATCCGCTCGACGCTTACGATGCTTGCCGCTCTTAGGCTGATCTCCTCGTCGGATCCTGGTTGAATGTTCTCGCCGTTTATTACCTTTTCCCGAAGCAGCGGCGTGTACACGAGTACACCAAGGTGATGGAGGATCTGGGGAACACGGTAGTCTGCAAACATGGTCAATGAGGATATGCGAGCACCGGGACCGTTCGGAAAGATAGGATGTGGGGCAGAAGGATCTGCCGGGAAGAACGCGGCCCATGTTTCGGCCACAAGAATTTGAGCGCGTTTCCAGAAACAGACTACGTGGATACGTGAGAAGAACACGCTGAACAAAGTGGGAACGTACTCCGACATCCTCCCAGGGATCGCTCGTCTCTGAAAGAAGGAAAGGTGTCGGTGACGGTCTGAACGAGCTCCAGTGCTGTTCCACGGCCCCGTCGGGATCCCTGGAAAGCAGCCAAGAAACCTGCATATGATCCGCCAAAGTTCTGTGCGCTTCCCCTTAGACTGGTCGATCAGGGCCCGAAAGATGACGTACATTACAGAGGATGGAGCCGACCTCTCTCATGATCGCAATTCGCTCTTTGAGCAACGGCATATCCTCCTTCGACGCGGACGCGGACCGGAAAACGTGCGCGATCAACGCGTCGGGACAGAGTGCTTCGGAAGCATAGAACAACGGATCCGTGATCGGGATATTTTCTTCCAGCGCTGCACACGACAGGAACGGGTGTTTGAATCAGTAACCCTCGTTCACAAAGGTGTTGATGTCTACCTCGGTTCAGAGCAGCGACAAGACTCCAGTATCCCGTGTGGACAACACGTGTCTCCGTATGCCAGCCCGCTCGCCATTCGACTCCATATCGCTCCGAGCTGCATTTTTCGGACCAGAAACTGAAGTTGAGTGTCGAGATGAGGAATATCCAGTCGAGACAGTCTTTCGTGAGCGGGTTCCAGGCAGAGTAAGGCTCAGGAGGACAAATATGCAGAGGATGAGTCCGCCATGATCGTGGAGTGTATGACTCCTCGAGCATCCTGCGTGAGATCTTTGGTGGCGTATACTCGGCCCTGAGCACCACATCAACAAAGCGGGGAACACGCACATATTCAGCAGCCTTCTTTACCCCATCGTTGCTGATTTGCACGATGTTTGTTTCCTGATCCGACATTTAGTGTAATCCTCACAAAGTGATCAAGTGATGACTTACTGTGAGCGCGTATTCGCAGCTTGTAACGACCGGGTTAACGAGCACTGCAGGTCTGGATATCGGTTCTGTGGTATGTTCGTTGCGTAGCGCTATTTTGCATGCGGTGGGGTCGATGGGACTTGCAACTGACAGCATATTGGGTCTCTCCTAGGCGTTCTGGTTTGACGGTTCAGACTACTCGAATCGCTAGGACGTTTCGGTTTTGTCGGTGCTTTTCCACAAAAAAAAAATTACGTCAATTCCTTAAATAAGGTACAATGTTCACGCTGCTGCGCCGGCGCAAAATCAGCAGTACACAGAGCAACTATCATAACATGTAAAGTTTTGTTTTCACCACACAATTCATCACTTGTCTTTTCGATCATGAAAGTTGAACTTCGCCGAAGGTCAGAAAATATGTACTTTCTGAGCTACTTCGCCTGATTTGGTCGCAAAATAAGGGATTACATAAGGGATGGTTGGAGTCTGAGAGGTTCAAACTATTCTGTCACAAGTTGAGCGAGTTTCAGAGTTTCATGACGTGTTTCCGTACCACAATGTAAACGTCTGAAACAGTACGACCAAAGTCGTTCTCCGTCGTATGTAGAATGTATTGGTACAACAGCTGCTGTGAGCTGGTTTGGCATGGAGACGGAGCCAACGTTTCAGCTTCCGGGTCGATACGGATATGAGGATGTGATCCCTGTCGTAACATGTCTGAGGGCCTCGAGTTGTTCGTTCAATGGGGCATAAGCAAAGACCCTTAGTGTCGGCAACATAGGAAATAAATAAATAAATAAAGTTTAAAGGGTTTAGCCTTCAGCCATAGGGGGAACAGATCTCAGATCGTGATAGACGCCCAGTAAAATTAATCTTGAGCGCTTCAGCGCTCAACAGGGTTGGCATGTCCGACGCAATCAATGCTACAAAGCCAGCGAGCTAGAAATAGAAAATATGATACAGTGACTTCCCGGTTCGCCCCTTACTTGCCAGACTGAGAGCCTTGGCGAAGGGGAATGCCTTTTTCTCCGCGAAGGACCTCTGCTCCCTGTTCCTTAATATTGGATTTGCCAAATACCTGGTGGGATTGACACTGGGCACCTCCTCGACAATACTGCAACACTGCAACTTACTGTGCCACGGATCATCTTCGTGGCGTGCGCAGGAACGCACGTCAGCAAAGCCCGGGACCCAGGCAATCAAATTAGCTCACCCTGGCATACCCTGGCATTGAACCCAGATGGTCAGTAAACTGGGAATCGGGTGGCTATGGCACGGAGAAACTGACCGTACACTTTTTCCTTGAATGTCGGAGTTCGTGGCGGCAGGTCGACAACGTTGATGTTCGGGTCATCTCGATTGACCTCAGACGGGCTCTTAATTTGATTTGCTGGCACTTCGTTTCTGTCAGCCGGAGGTACGGAAGCTAGCGGGATGCAGCTCAGTTTCTGGCGAGATGAACGTAATATCTGCCTGATACCTTGTTGGGGCGAAGTATCGGATACAGCTAGCGGGCCCGCAGGAGAAGATGGCGACGTGGATACCCGCTCAGGCAGTGCGATGTTGGCGGTGGACGGTAGAGGGACAGATTCGCTAGTACTAGTCATGATGCTCTATCTGCCCAATGTTCCCCTCAACAGTAGAAATTATATGCTGAATACCCACGTGATGTGACATCATCATCACGAGAGATCATTATACTGTACAAAACGTCAAGCGGAGCATCCGACGGTAATATAATTACTCGAATAGCGAGAGTCACCAGTGACAGATCCAACGGCGCTCCGGGGTATCTCGTTAGAATAGATGAGATGAATCAATGTTCATTTTGTTGGTGAAGCGGGCATATCGCCAAACGCATAGAGAGTCTTAGGAACTGCGACGAGCTCCTCGGAAGGAGACAGGGACGGCGTTCCAGAGCCCGCAGCATCATTGCTCCAACGATCCGTAACTAGTCGAACGGGTATAACCATTCTGAGCTCCTTGAAGGGTGATTTGAAGAGGTCGGGGGGTGTCATAGCTAGCACCAGATAGTCCTGCAAGTGGTTCGGGTTCAATGGCACTTCGATCGTATACAGGTAGATCGGCATACCCGTATGGAGAACCCACTAGCCCTGAAACCACCGACTGTGATGTCGTTGCAGATGAAGATGTCACCGGAGAATGCTACCCACCCGGCCCCCGTTCCCTTTACACAGCATCAATTGAATAATATATGAAATAACGATTGGTTTCGACACGTACAGCATTTCTGAATGCACCTTCACCGATACAGTCTACTCGCCAAATATCTGCTTTAGTACCAAACATCATAGCATTGCTGAGCCAATTAGAATATTGAACCACGTCATCGTTCCATTAGTCAAAGCTCACCGAACATCCACCGACGTCTGTCGCATGAGTTGAATCCGCGTGGTCTGTCTCTTTGGAGAGACCAGACCAGCCACGGGACCGACTTGTGCGAAGGCATGCAAAGACTCGGTGTCGGAGTGGAACGATAGGTGGAATGGAATAGGCTGGCGAGCACAAAATATTCGTGTTGTAGGGATATAAAACTATCTTGACAATGTTATGACTGCTTGAAACGAATGCTGGTGAACGGACCTTGGCTGTCACATCTCGGACGTCTTGTTGATTTGCTGAGACAATAGAAGAGAACGACTTCCAATGTGGACTTTCGTTGAAACCACAGTTTTGTGATGTCGCCACGAGAGGAATAGGTATAGGTGCGGATGGGCGAGAATGAGGGAGATATAAAAATGGCGTCGAGACAGTCCTAAGACGATGTCAGATGCAGCTATCTGGCACACGCCCACATAGCTTACCAATCGTCTTTACGGAACAACTTCACCATACTTGAGACGTCAGGCTTGACAACCATCATGATCACACTATACGTGACATGGGCCCGAAATCCTGGGAGGCCCGTGAGATGAGCCTGGTAAGTTGGAGGTAAAAGCTATTGGGGAAGTGAGTATGGAAGTCGCTCTGAAGCATAGTCGATCACGTACATACGTCTCGTCTCTATCTGAATACGTTGCGGGAAGCTTAATGTTGAACCGTAGTGAACGAGGACAGGGAGTGTCTCGGATCCTGTCCTTGATCCAGAGAATGTTTCTGCTCAGAAAGAGCCTATGAGTAGAGGTCCCGCCCTCTGCAATTTCTTCCAGTTTGAGGTTACCCTCGACCTGGAAGAACGGTCGTGAACATCCGGGACGTGTTATAGCAAGGACCGACTGACCTGCACTTCTACGCTGGTAATTCCCTCTGTCTTGGTGATCTCCACCGTGCCTTGGACAGAGGCACCGAGACCATAAACAGGGAGCGGAGTGCGATCGTCCTGGTCAACCAGTCTAAGACTCAGGTTGCCGGTTTTCGTTTGTTTTACGAACAGACGAGGTGGTCTGTTTGGCCGGAGCCAAGGATCAAAGGCGAGGCGACATTCGTGAGGTTGTGGAGTCTCAGTGTAAGCCGGCGAAAGGGGGGACGAGGGAGGGAACATGATAGTGCGTTGGCAAGACGGAAGGATCTGCTAGTGACCGGTAGACGAGTAGTGAACGTGCGATCAGTAGCATATGGCCCGTTAGTCTATACTTAAAACTGCCTTCCCACTCCGCCCGCGGTATCCTTCCGTGGATAACAAGCTGCCGAGCTCCGATAATGGCAGGTTCGCGAGTGCACTGTTTCATGGTCAGTTCTTATTCAAACGGCCGTCATGCCGCTTCTGCGAGACCACATGTACACGGCTGACTAATCAAAACCTATTTCGGCCCGCTAAAACCCGCCAGTGCCACGTGCTCGAGCAATTGATCCCTGCAGACCTTTGACGATCCCTTTCAGCCCGCTGCCGACTCCCGTCGAGTCCGTCAGCGGGTTTCCCTCCTGGTCCAGGTACACCCCGTCCTTCTGCAGTTCGTGCAAGTGCGTGTTCTGCACTCGCCTGATTGTGTCCCGCCAGTCTCTGCAGACCGCCGCATTGTCGATCATCGCGTTCACCTCCTGGCTGTGGTACCAGGACTGTGTATCTGCCGCGCCCCATGATATTAGATAATCAGCAACCTCCGCATCAGCAAGCGAACACACCCTGATTCCCGTTTCCAACAATGCCCACAGCATCGTCAACGATCATCAATTTTACCTTCATCGCAAACTCAGATACGCCCACAGCACAGAATCAATCAGACACCCACATGGCAGTTCCGTTTCTGCTTGGATGCGTTTATTGGCTTGATTTGGTCTTTTCCTATGGCAAATTCAACCGCCATTGTCGTCGTCTGACCGCAATGAAGCTCACCGGTATACCAATAATATCTGAGTTTCTGCTTCTCCTCTTTGTTCAGCTGTGCGTACATCTGCTTCGAGACTTCTTCGTTGATCCCGCCTTGGCCGGGCAACACTTCTCCCCCGTCATTGTATCCAACATCAATGTAGAGCGTGCACTCGATCCCACGCCGCACGGCTTTCAGAACACCGTCCACTACAGGAGCCGCGTTAAAGGTTGGTGACTGAATGAACACGCTCTTCTGTGCATATTTTAATCCTGCAAGCCAGGCAGCGTCCTGAGCATTTAGTATCGCGCTATCTGGATTCCCGAATTTCCCATAAGGTGCCCGGTTCAAGATAACCATGGGACATTCCTCGTGTGGCGTATGGAAGATGTGAGGTGCATATTCATCATCAGAAGATACAGCCTGGTGGTATTCGATGGTTCCGTGTGTGTCGGGTTGATTATCTGCATCTATAATTAAGTGCATCAGCCTTCGCCGTCGAAATTGACATATGGATAGACCAACTTAGGTGATCGGTAATTGTCTGATACCTTCCCGAAATGAATATCTTTCCACCTGATGCTGCGTCCGGGGGGATTTCTTTATTCTTCATGCTGTGGTAAATCTCTGCGCCCTTCCGTCCGTCAAGTAGATGTACTGATGCATATTCGTTGTTCATCCCAAATTTATAGCCATCCTCGGGTTTCTCGCATGAATGGTTTAGCAGGGGCAGCCTCGGATGCATCGGGCGGAACCAGCTGATGAGAGCCATGTCATAAAAACTATTCACGATGGGACCTTCGAGGTGCACCATCATTTCCATGTTTGCACGATCTTGGATATTATTTGAGTTCAATAATGCCACCTTTCGGTCGACGATCATGAACTTGCAGTGAAAGGTTCCTAGTAAAGGTCTTGGACGAATAATAATGTGGCCGAAATGTCTCTTCAAAGACGTCACTCACTGATGGTAATTCAAGAGCTCAAAATCGAGCCATGGCATTTCGCTTCTCTTGGGCAGTTGGACTTTATCGCCTAACCATTCCTCCTCGTCGACAAGAATGTGACTTTCTTTGAACATCTTCGCATTTGCGCGATCGTAAATCATCTTCACGACAACTTTCTTTCCCCGTTTTTCTGCTCGCTTTGATAGTTCTTTGAAGGCATCGCAGACAAATTTAGATGCCTTGGACGCCTCCCAATAGTTCGTAGCGAGGAAGACTTCGTCCTTTGCGTTGACAATACAATCGTAATAGTGCTGCATGATGTCCGGAATCCTGGAAACACTTAGTCTTGGTATCAAATGATCACTGCCCTCTTTGAGCCTACAGGGATATTATGGACAAGTTCACGACTCCTCTAGAACCCAGAAGGGGTGGGGATACGACACCAGCCCAGGGGTCGTTTTCAAGTGTGGCCAGGACATCGACGTAAATCTAATAGAACACACGGTTTCATGCCCCTATCATAAAAACCAGCGTATATCATACTGACTTTTAGAAACAGATCGCTGGGTCGCGAACCGAAATCGCCACACCGGGCAGCCTGATCTAGATCTTCTGGGGTTGGCTGGATCGCTTGAATACGTTCCGCTTCCTTCGAGTCCGCGGTGTGGTAGAACAATTCTTTGAGCCCACCAAGATGGCCACCGCCAGAAAGGCTGTGTTGTTTCTTCGGGTGCTCGTCGTCATAAAGCGTCTTGACCAGATTGCCTGGCGACGCATTTCGATCCGTTTCGGTCGCAGCAGCGAAGGCGGCAGTAAGGGTCTTGTGACAGTGAGTTAGGGAATATGCCTTCTCTGAGACAGCCATGGAATGGTTACGATAACAGCCTGAGAGCACGAGCGGTCCTACTACGGCTTATACAGCGTCAGCGCCAGTGCTGATGTCAATCAAGTTCAAGCTCCACTGCCAGAAGCAGTGCCTTCATGAGTTCCCACTAGGTAAGATCGCTCCACTCTCGCTCCACAAAGTAATCGCAGAGAATACATTAAAGAAATATAATCTTATCAACAAATCCCCAGTGAAATATCTACGGTGTATTTTAAACAATAATTAGTAAACGACGCGACGGTGCAAAAACGTTCAGGATCTGTCAACCCAAGGGTGTGTAACCAGCCGAATCGGAAATGCTTGGTATAGTTGTGGAGGTATGGATTTTAACGGGCCAGGAGGGGCTAACAATGAAATCACCAAATAGTCCTAACATGGAGATATTAGAATCCCAAGGGTTTGAAATATACAATCAAGACTTACCTTGACTACCACTACGGAAGTGGAAAAGCTAGCATATTCGATGGGTCGTTCACAGTGTATTTCACCGTCCCAGCTCAGAGTGGTTGTGTTATCAGAGATAGGTTCGAGAGCGGGTATAGGATTAGGGAAGACGCGGCCTACACCTAGGACCTCATCTTGTTCATTTTCCTTGTTCCCAATCGACACGGTCGTCCGTCGCAGAAGAAACGCATGTATAGGTCTCTCGAGGCAGACATCCGCTTGTGTCACATGCCTGGCGATGCTACCCAGAAATGCCGTGGAAGAGCAGAATGATATGTGAAACGGTACAATCGCACAAGACGAGAACACGCGAACTGAAGGCACAAAAATCTGGTAGGAATATATTAATTACCGATCAAGGAGAGTTTGATGCAAGGCTCACATGACACTGGGCGGTAAGTGGCTCTTCGGCTTCACTTGAGGGTATTTTGCTCATCCCCCATATTTCTTCCTGCCATTCTTCCGGGGAGATTTTCATAGACGAGAAAGAGCAGGGGGATGGTCGAGGAGGACGAACACGGGGGCTATAGCGTAAAGACGCAGATAGACACACCTCCCTGTGTGATTGAATGTGAGCTCAAACCCTCAGTCACGTACTACGTATTCACTGACTTTGTTCGTGTGAATATTGAATATGGGGCTTTCCGTACTATGACGTCTAGGCTGTGCACAATGGATATCCGACATGGATGCTTGATGGACATGGAAGGCGGAAGACGATGTGGCCGACCATGTTGTTTGTCCAGATATGCAGAAGGGAATGACAACGACACTGGCAAAAGGCTGGGACAGATATCGTTGATCGAGTCATCCCTTTGCCATAGTAGGCGCTCTTTTGAGAAAAGGGTATGAGATGTGACTCGCGATTTCGTTTTCACGCGAATTTGTGCCTCCAACTATAGCAAAGACTGAATGGCTAGGAAGGAAGGAAGTGTGGTGATACGGACCTTCACCATCACAGACACTATTCTTTTCCTGTTCGCTAGGGCGAACTCACCATTGACGGTGCTGCATAATCCAAAGGTAGGTACACCACGTTCCTCCCGACAACCTCGCAAGGTGAGTGACATGTCGTGCTCTTCGTATGTGAAGGCACAGTTTTCACGAAAGCTAGTTGATTGCTTCGGTGTCCATTGAATGCGTTGCTCTCCAGGTAGTGGTATCGAAGAGTAATCAGGTGGGATAGAAGGTGAATAATCAGGAAGTTCTATATCAGTGAGGATTTCCATGGTGGAACCGCCGGGGAGTATTAAGAAAGGGTCCGTAGCAATCAGTAGAAGGCTCGAGTGGGTGCAGTCTCGTGGCTGAGCGCGAACGAGGTACGGTATATATGAGGAACAGCCTTGGACACTCCAAGCAAGGAACATACAGCATTGCAACGCGGGTTGCCGTGTGGTCAGGGACCCAGGCGATGCCACCAGAGATTACGAACGTGGCAGTTCCAAAACGTATGCGTAGCAAATGATGCATGAAATGTAAACCGGTCCTACCGCATCAGAAGGAGGCGAGTAGTTGGCTGTTGTTCGATTTCAATGGCTGCGTATCACAAATGGTAAAAGACAACGGCCGGTGGATCCGGGAGCAAAAAAAATAGAACCCCAGTCTCGCGCGAATTAGCGTTGACAACTGACATCTTGTCTGCTGCAGCTGGTATCTACGAGTTGGAAAAAAAAAAGACAGACAGCCTCTCGTCGCTGGCGATAACTGTAGTGAGGCGCATCACAATAGTAACGGCAGGTCCCTGTGCCAGAGCGGCTGGGCGTCCTGATGTCGGCACCGCCCTTGAAAAGAGCGGTGACCGAGTTTCGCACATTGAAAGCCTGTGCCTGTGAAAGGGGCTGAATCATGCCATGGCATGGCTCGATATACTAACTGAGTCGTCCCGGTTCCGTTTCGCACGCGTGCTCGTACACGATCGCCGTTCCAAGTACGAGACTGAAACGGGGTTCGACGTTCGACGTGGAATTCAAAGAAGTTCGATGCTGGCATACATCCGACTGCCAGAAGTCTGGCATATGTGATCCCGCACCTTCCGTGATCTGAGTAATCGGTGCTACTTGGGGCACTTGAGATCAGATCGACTATTTCCTTAGCGTGCCCACTGCTTTCTGGTTTGACTCCCCCTTGGATGGTAGATGTAAATTTCAGCAAATTCTGTGTTGAACATGATCACGTTTCTGATTTACTTGACAAATTCCCCGTAAGACTTTCATTGTATATTCTGTTGTGCAACTACACTGAGAAGACATAGCTGTCAAAAAGAGAAAGATCTGGACTCGGGGAAGATGATATAGTACGAGCACTAGATATCATTGATGTCCGGATAATGCAGAAAGGAAAAGCGGTAGGCTCAGTGATATCTGGTTTTGTTCGCTGCATGATCAATCCATCGCCATCATACACAGACCAAAAAAAGTACGGATTGTGATGTGATTAAATCACCCTTCTAACACGAAGAAGACAATCCATACATAGAAACCAGGCATCGAAAAAGAGTGACCGCCAAACAAGGGCTACAATCGATCCAGGGGATTCGGCCAATTCCATCCACCAGTTTGGTAGGAAGGCCCCGGAGTAATCCGCCAACGATACATCATCGTAGAGAAGAGTGGAGATGGACCGGACACCTCAGGACACTAGCAGACCAATGACTCGGGTCACTCGATGTCCAATAGAAAGAGTGAAGTTGATCAGACTTACTGTATGCTGGGTCGATAAGGGAAGCATTCTACTGTATAGATTGGTCATCCCACGTCAATGATAGTTTTCTCGAGCAGCATTATTGTATCGATTGATAGGGATCTGTCACCAGCCATATCGGACAGGAATTTTTTACGCCTATTAACGGTGATTTGAGTGGTTCTCGAGGAGTGATTGATAGAACGATGGAATCCTGTACAAAGGATGATTGAGAGAAATTCTAGCGTGAAATATGAGTCGTAATCATACCTTGATGGAAATTTGGTTGGTGGAGAAACCTGCCACACCGACGTCCTCTTCACATCTAACTGTGCCGTCCCAATCGAGGGCGTCCAAGCCGTCTCCAAGCGGATGTCGCACAAACTTATCATGTTTAGAACGTGAGAGATGCAAGGGCCCTATTTTTCCCTCGCCGAGGGTGCGGTATGTCATGGCTGATCGGCCGTGTATTCTGACCGTGATTTGCCTTTGTAAATGAACTCGGATGATTACTCCCCTATTCGCACCCTGGAAACTGTCTCGGCCATGCCCGAGGAATGGCGCAAGTGACGCGGGACTACCACGAACTTGTAGATGAAATGGAATTATATCTGAGAAAGCATAGATCTTCACAGAGGGAAGGAACAGCTGTGCAAGTTTGATGTACATCAGCGCGGTTCACTATGACGCATCAACTGACTCACTAGACATTCGGCATCTGCCAAGCCCGAACCCTGAGTCATCGGTAGGGTACATATAACTTCATGCCACTCTTCAGGTGAGGATTTCACGGTCAACATAAAAGGCAAGTCACTGGGAAGCACCGGTAGGTGTGGTCGACATTGGGGACGGTACACGAAGGGTACCTTCACACTGGATAGGAATCGTAAATAGAAGATCCAGTATCATCATAATCACAATACTCACGCTTCGTTACCCTTGAAAAGGTAAGGAAACTGCCGTGGACGTGTCAGTTCAATTGTCATTGAGTATGAGCAAGCCGCGCGAGGTTCGGTGCAATCGAAGCTCGGCGGTAAGGCCCGCAACTGTCCGCCATCTTTGAAAGTGAGCGGCAGGACGACGGCAAAGGGGATGGTTGGAGGACAACGTTGTGCATCTGATGCATTCCACAGTACGTAGGTCTGGGAGAGGAAAACACTCGAGACGGAGCCCTCAGAGCCATGAAGAATAAATTGGCCTTCGATCTGCGAAGTTACTATTAGCAATTGAACTGGAGATGTCTATACAGTTGTCTCTACTTACCTTCAATGTGATAGACGTTAAATCAACCACATCACTAAGTCTTACATCTCCTCGGATGACCCCGTTCTGGCCATATACAGGGTATATACTGCCGGGAAGTTGGTTTCTAAGAATGACGGTAATGTTGTCTGTTATTCTACGATAGACTCCAGTGTGAGCCAGCGACGAGACACGGCGAGTGAAATCGACGGTCTGCTCTCCTGGTAAGAGCTCGTTCGAATACTGTGGCAAGGGAAGAGACGGAGTGTACGGGGGTAAGATTTTCTGATCCATTTTTTGATTTGCAGAACGAATACCTCAGATTATATGTGATGCTAATGCCGTCACATTCACACTGCTCCCGGCTCTTCGAGTCAGGTCTTAAACGCCTACCCATTATGACTCACTGTAATAGAAATAGAATGAATCATTCTACATGGCGATACACTCGACACGCCACACCGGTTATCAAACAATGTCCACAGATTGTGACTCGTTGATAATTTAGCAAGCCGGTCCGCATCATACACCGGTACATTCGAGCGGCTATGTGTTCAGCCAGGCGTTGATCCAGCCCGTGCGTCCACCAGTGCATAACTTAAATAGATACAAAAGTTTTGTGAATAAAACAGATTCTAAGCATCAGCATCAATTTTCTCGCCCTTCGAGACCACGCTGGGTCCCAGATCAACGGCCGTATAGAACGAAAATGTTTTGACTTCAGGAGCCTTTGCAGTTCTTGACGGTGTGCCTGCACCATCTTCGGAAGGCAAGGGGTCATCGGATCGATATGTGTACGAAATCATCATGTTGAACTATGTGACCAATCAGTTCCTGATCACTTGACCGCAGATCCGTAGTTGAAGGCAGCCACAAACCTTGACGTTGCCTCTGAATCCAGGCTTTATGTTTACCTCTCCTCCCACAATGGTCACATTCGCCCTCCTCTCCAATACGCCTACATTCTTGAGGCGGCTACGCGGTTCTTTCTCTCTGATCACTCTTCCAGTATCTCCAGATCCGATCCCCAGTTCATCATCTTCTACTCCAAACATGTCATCATCATCATACTCCCATGCCTCTGCAAAGGCTGCGACAGAAAACGGTGTGGTTGGCAGCGACACCTGGTATGAACGCCCATCTGCAACCCTTTGGGGAGATAATCGCACTTGGATGGGATCATATAATGGATTCGTGAGGGCGAGGTGAAAGGGATTGTTTGTTCCTGCATGCATAACCCCACTCTTTGCATCCGTGCCAGAGTTTGGAATCTTGCCTGCTATGCGCTTTGTTCCCTGCGTCTGAGGACAGCCGACGGAGATGGCAGGCAAGTAGTTGGCTGCCACGAGTTTGATCTTGTAACGCACGGATTGCGCCTTCTGTTCCGGCTTGATTAATATATGTCTGCACGCTGGACACCGTTTCGAGACCTTCGAGTGCAGGGGAATCCGATGTGGTCGCAAGTCGCTTAAATGTGGCTGAGTGGTGAGATTTCCCAAACTCATTGACTTTACCTCGAGCGCAGTGGGGTCGTCCAACTGTTTCCCCATCGCTGTTCAAGCTTGGCTACCTCTTCGACGGTCTCCATGTGTCTCAGAAGTTCGATATCCGCATCGTCTCCACCGCCACCGAGCTGACTGAAGACGCCACTCTCCACCCTGCTCTTGTACTCAGGCATCTCGTCTTTGTTTGCTGTCCTATCTCGGCCGGCACGACTGCGGCCAAGCGGGTTATATTTGCCAACACCGGGAATATCGCGCGCAAGCGCAGCAGAGGCGGCCGCTGTTGCAGAAGATGTATGCAGGTGATGAGATGACAATGTTGGTAGATGCGACGAAGATGAAAGAGACGATGTACGCAAAAAGGGCTCGAAGTGTTCTTTCAGACGTTCGAACTCCAGCGACTCGGGAGCAGAGTCCTCGAACTTTTGTAACTGTGCTGAACATCACATCAGCAAGATATAAATAAAGCAAGTACTGATCCTCCGACCTGCTAGCCCAGTCGGTTTCTCAAATGTGATGTTGACTTCCGCCGAGTCCCAACGACAATGGCCACAGTACAAGAAATACGGAGCCTCCCCGACGTTGCTAAGTGAAGCCGAAGGTCGACCATCGCCGTCGTCTGGGGGGTCAGACGCTACTACAGATAGAGTAGAGCGACATATTGGACAAGAGAAGCAGTTGCGTGCACATCTATGGACAGTGAGGATATAGACCTACTTTTGACAAAAGCAGCTCACCGATTCTTTTCAGCTCGTACGCTGGCACTGGGGACCTCGAATAAGCAGTTTGGGCAGTAGTATCCGCTGACTTCGACAGAAACACATCGATTACATCGAACAGCATCACATTCTTCGCAGAAATAAAGATTGTGCAGTGGGTGGAAGCTCGCAGAAGACGAAGGCAAAGTCGGTGGAGGCGGCACCAGTGAGTTGGGTCCAGAAATGCATGGACAGTAGTAATGAATGCTTGGCCACATATCTCTATGCAAGGCACCCTCGGCAAAGCGATGGTCGTTCGAACTATGTTACATAATGTTACAGCCAACTTTCGATACAAATACACTATCCGAGGCGTCTTGCTAATCCTTAAACGTCGTACACTATTCTGGCACCAACCCAAGCGTAGGGATAGTTGTGTTGGTACCAGTTGCGCATGCTACGCCTTTCAGCGATCCGCGGGATCGTGGCGTAGGATCCGCCCAACTGTGGATAATTGAGCGTTGAATCAATGATAAGATGGGAGCATACAACAACTCGGTGGCGACCATCAAAGAAATCAGCAGAGTAACTGTGGAGAGGTTCACCAATTGTGCAAGTGTCAAACAGACATCCTTACCCAGGGTATGGCTGGGACGGAACGAATCCCTCGAACCTATCGAATATGGTGGAGGTCCATTCCCAGACACCACCGTTGTGTCCTTGGTATCCGTACCTCTCTATTCCAGTAGTAGCACTGATCCGGCTGCCTGTTGGTCGATAACCACTCGAGAGAACATGCACTTACGGAACAGGATGCCAATTCCTAAACCCAACATTCGCGCCGCCTTCGTGACCGCATGCGAACTTGTCCATGAACACTCTAAGTTCGGCTTCGGTTGGGAGCCGTCCACCTTTGACACTCGCATACACCGACAGATTATCGTAGGAAGTGAGAACGGGCCAGTCCCAAGCAATGGTCATTGACACGGGACCGTATAGCGTACGGACGAGGATCACTTCGTCTTCAAGTTTCACCCAGCTTGCAGGAAAGTCGACTTTATCCTTTCCGGAGCCCGTATAGAACTTGAAGAATTCACCATTGGTGACGGGCCTCCAAGAGACTCTAAAAGTATCGACGGAAATTTGGCGGGATGGGCTCTCGTTGTCCCAACCAAATATATGCCCTTCCACATCTGTGGATTTGACAATGTCGTCAGCTTCAATATCGTGAATACCGAGGGTAACGATAGAAGCTCCGATGACAGTCGTAGGTGAAGGGGGTTTTGGAGTGGCGTTCCATGACTCGAGGAGTGACTCCCACGGAGGCGGAGTGAACTTTGGAGGTGGGATAGTTCCATTTCCGGCGCGTTGAAGAAGCATATACAGTAAAGTCTGACATTGGGTCAGAACCATATCCAAAGATGAGCAAAAATGCAAAACCTCAATATGTAGTCCTTCGTGTTCATAAGTCATGAAAAGCACCCGAGCCACCTTTCTCGTCAATTGAGTAGTGCCGTCGGATATATTCATATAGAGCTTTGTTAGTCGCTCTCGCACACGTTCCTTGAATGCGAGGATGCTATCAAGCGATGGCCAATCTTCGTTACATTGCGGGACTTCAGAGTGTACCTGACAATATTCTGTAAAATTATAAACCAGTGAAATCCAAGAAACAAACATGACATTGGGTTGGATCGTTCATATCAGGGTCAATGCCTCTCTATCCATAGATAGGATATTTAGTTGTATATAACATGAGGGAAAGCAACGTACTTCAAAGATGAGCTATGTTTGCAAGCATCAACATGGCTTCGGTAAATAGGAATGTGAGACTAACCTTGAACTCCTCGGGTTGAGTATGAGGTTCTTGCAATAAGTGGGAGAGGTGAATATCCAGGAACGTGGGGATATGACCAAAGTAAAATAAGCATATGTGACGCAAGTCAATAGGCTTGTCGAAAAGCATGGAAGATGGAATCATCTGGAGCGTGACGAAGTCCCATGCATCCCACATGTTTTTCCAATCGTTAATGGTCGGCGTGCCAAACTCGTCGCCAACCACCCTCTGCACGAGTGTCGAAGGAGACCGCAACAAGGGAAACGCAAATGGTGGTCGCTCTAATAGCCACAGGGAGTAACGTGACGTGCTATCCATCCAACGCTGGACGGGTCGCAAATTAGCGCCATCGAACAGCATATATGCATCTCTCTCCGAGTACTGAGAACGAATGTTAAGCAGGACGACGCGCTGATAGACAATTTTTCACCTTAAGAGACATTTCGATCTTGACGAGTTCATCTTTTGAGAAATAGACCTCTTCCTCGCCGCCTGGAATGTTGATCTTGTGGGAGTAACGACATTTGAAGAATGCCTCGTGGACACCTATAATAGCGTGAGCAAGGAACACAGGGATAGCAATCCAAAATGGACTCACGACTGTTCTCATCATAGATGTTGGTGTATTCCCACTTACTGGTGTCAAACAGTTCCGAGTCACCAAGAGCGGCGCCGGCTGCCTTGAGGCCATTCATGATGAACCTCCTGGTATGACCTTTGGGATCGTTATAAGCAATCTCGATGTCTTGACGGGAGTTGTCGTGGTCGAGACCCAGCAGAAGAGTATCTCCATAACCAGGGCGCAGTGGCAACGAGCGGAGGAATCGAGCATCCTCTCCCCGTGAAAAGTTGCCGATAGAGGAACCTAAGAACAAGAGGTGGAGCGCCTGTTCTGGACTGGACGACATCACTATTTCGGCATCGGCATCTTGCGGGACCCGTCTGGTGGGTGCATTAGATGATCCGGGAGGAGCATCATAGCGCTCGTGTGGCGAACTGCCATTCTCGTTACAGATCCCTATGTGGGCCGTCTTCCGTAGGCCACCTTGGCGGATAAAAGCAATACCGTTTTCATAGGTCCCAAGCAAGCCTTTTGCCTCGATCTTTCCCTGCATGGCAGTACCCACGTTGGAATTGAGCAATTGAATCAAAGATCGTTGGATCTCCTGTTCTTCGAGATCAAGTGCAAAATATGTAGCGGCAGGAATGGTGGAGGTCCTTGATACCAACCCACTGAGGGCGTTGAGTATATGCGAGGTCTTTCTGAGAGCACTGA
The DNA here is from genome assembly GCA_038090155.1 of Rossbeevera pachydermis. Classification (NCBI taxonomy): domain Eukaryota; kingdom Fungi; phylum Basidiomycota; class Agaricomycetes; order Boletales; family Boletaceae; genus Leccinum; species Leccinum pachyderme. Next base: position 95,314 of record JBBPME010000023.1, read on the forward strand.
GATGTATGTCAGGCACGCCCACAAAGTTGAGAACAAGAGTCGAAACAGTAAAAACTGCGGGTTGGATATATGCATGTGACTTGGGCAAGTACTACAGGAAATGGCCCAGCTATAACGGAGGGTTGATGAAACTCACCCTGCGCCAAGCTCCAGTAATACCTGAGTTGCCGGCGTGTCTTCATACCCTCGGCTTTGCATGATGCTCACTATTTCAGGAGCGTGCTGGTGAAGTATTTCTTCCTCAGCACCGAATAGGTAATACTCTGGCGCATCTGTGGTGATCTTTTCGTAAAGCTTGAGACCACGCACGTCATAGAGTAGTGCAGTAGGTAGCGTCTTTGTGTTAAACGGTGCGTTGAGACCCCTAACGATGTGTTCTGGGATTAAGTACTGAGGTTTATCCACACCGTTTTGGCGGTTTCGAATATCAAGAATGTGGACAACAGCACTTGCGTCGCCCATGGTCTAGAGGAGAGGTGGTAGATCCGAGTGATAACCTTCCTTTGGCTGACAGGGACCCTGTAGAGCAAGCAAAGCGCTGAAGTAAGCACACACCCTTAAATAAGCGAGCAAACGCACATGCGACACATCTCATCTGCAGATGTCATCTGCAAATCCGTAAGACAGATAGAAGAAGAAACGAATCATCGATTTATTGGGATACCAATAACTGGAGTATAACTAGGATGCGTTGCATCAACTCTTTTTGCTCAGTTACCCGGACCAAGCAAGGAAATGATCAAACACTGCTACAATGTAAAATGAGAGTGGAAGCCGACATGGTCAGAACCTGACTCGAACTCCTACTGCAACGGTCGACCTGGCTTAATGTCCACAGAAAAATGAGAGGATCTGTTGGACAGGTATGTTAATGCCTTGAAAGGATTATCGCATGGTCACCCAATGTGGTGGCGTATGGCCAAGTGTTTTGCACATGAATCGATCATATTGAGTGTCCTGGCAGATAAGCATTACGAAACGCCAGTGTAGCACTTCATATCTGCCGTTCTGTCAGTTGCATGTCACCAAACATTTGGCTTAGCATAGCTTCCTCACTGTGAGGCCCGAATCTTACCTCAATGCACCGCACACATAGTTTGAGCTCGGAGTTTCAAAAGTCCAATGGAAGAGTCCTTAGTCAGCCACGCGTCGCTCTTTCTCCCGCCCTCAACATCGACGATGAGCTCTGCGTTTGTTGCCCCCCCACCGGGCATGCCGCCCCCCCCACCAGGCATGCCTCCACCACCTGGTTTTAACCAGAATGTATCTTCCCGTATGACTCTCGAAATGCTCGCGCAAAAATCGCAAAAATGGGTTTCCATGCAAAAAAGGCGCTATGGCGAAAAACGCAAGGGAGGCTACGTTGACATGGGGAAACAGGTGTGTACGGGCCTGTTCGTCATTTTACTCCTTCCCGACGCGTATTACAGGACCTCCCTCCTGAACACGTGCGGAAAATTATCAAGGATCACGGAGATATGAGTAACAGGAAGTTTCGCAATGATAAACGTGTCCATCTTGGTGCGCTCAAGTATGTGCCCCACGCTGTCATGAAACTTCTTGAAAACATCCCCTACCCTTGGGAGCAAGTCCGCGAAGTACCCGTCCTTTATCACATCACTGGTGCTATCACCTTTGTAAACGAGATTCCTCGCGTTATCGAACCCGTGTATCATGCGCAATGGAGTACCATGTGGCTGGCAATGCGCCGAGAGAAACGGGATCGAAGACACTTTAAGCGTATGCGCTTCCCTCCTTTCGATGATGAAGAACCGCCACTTGACTACGGAGACAACGTTTTGGATGTTGAGCCTTTGGAAGCAATTCAGCTGGAGCTAGATTCCGATGAAGATGCGGCAATAATCGACTGGTTTTATGATCCAAAGCCACTTGTCGACTCTCCTGCCGTTAATGGATCTTCTTACCGCTATTGGTCTCTCACCCTTCCAGTAATGGCAAACCTTTATCGTCTTGGACGTACCTTGTTATCGGATAGTCCGGATAGTAACGCAACTTACTTGTTTGACAAGAAGTCTTTTTTCACGGCCAAGGCTCTGAACATGGCGATTCCTGGTGGACCCAAATTCGAGCCTCTCTATCGTGATATGGACGCATTTGATGAAGACTGGAACGAGTTCAATGACATCGGAAAGGTGATCATCCGCAATCAAATCCGCACCGAGTACAAAGTCGCGTTCCCCCATCTGTACAACTCGTTACCTCGATCAGTCCACCTGTCTCCGTACCACGTTCCCAAAAACGTCTATATTCGGACGGATGATCCAGACTTGCCCGCTTTTTATTTCGACCCCCTTATCAACCCCATTTCTCTCCGAGGTGCTACACCTCAAAACGCTCCTCTTGTATCCCACGAGGACAAAATTTTCGGCCCCAACGGTGCTGATGAGGACGATTTTGAGCTTCCCGACGATGTACAGCCATTTTTGGAGGACAAACCTCTTGAAAACGACATTACAGCGGATGCAATTGCTTTATGGTGGGCTCCTGATCCCTACAATCGTCGATCCGGCAGGATGAGGCGTGCACAAGACATTCCGTTAGTGAAGAACTGGTACCTGGAACACTGCCCACCGAACCAGGCCGTAAAAGTTCGGGTCTCATATCAGAAACTACTCAAGTGTTATGTTTTGAACGAACTCAAAACTCGTCCAGAGAAAGCTATGACGAAGAAGAATCTATTCCGCCAACTCAAAGCAACAAAATTCTTCCAAACGACGAAACTCGATTGGGTTGAAGCTGGGCTGCAAGTCTGTAGACAAGGTTACAACATGCTCAATTTGTTGATTCATCGCAAGGTAGTACTTCCATATTCATCTTCATCGCAGCGTCTTGTTAACGTTTCTGTAGAATCTGAACTATCTGCACCTTGACTACAATATGAACTTGAAGCCCGTTAAGACGCTTACAACCAAAGAGCGCAAGAAGTCTCGGTTTGGGAATGCCTTCCACTTGTGTCGTGAAATCCTGCGGCTCACGAAGCTCGTTGTTGATGCGCATGTCCAATTCCGACTCGGCAACGTCGATGCCTTCCAACTTGCTGACGCCTTGCAATATATCTTTGCTCACATTGGTGCCCTCACTGGTATGTACCGCTACAAATATAAGGTTAGTTCGCCGTTACATCGTGTTTCTCGGCGGCTGATCTGTCGATATAGCTGATGAGACAAGTGCGCATGACGAAGGACCTGAAGCACTTGATCTACTATCGGTTCAACACAGGTCCTGTTGGGAAGGGGCCCGGGTGTGGTTTTTGGGCACCTGGTTGGCGAGTCTGGCTCTTCTTCATGCGTGGTATTGTTCCCCTTCTTGAACGTTGGCTTGGGAATCTCCTTGCTCGTCAGTTTGAGGGTCGTAATAGCAAGGGCATCGCAAAAACGGTGACCAAACAGCGCGTGGAGTCGCATTATGACCTTGAGCTTCGTGCAGCCGTTATGCACGATATTCTGGATATGATGCCAGAGTCCATCAAGCAGAATAAGGCGAAGACGATTTTGCAGCACTTATCGGAGGCTTGGCGGTGTTGGAAAGCAAACATTCCTTGGAAAGTTCCGGGAATGCCGACCGCAATTGAAAATATTATCCTGCGGTACATCAAGAGCAAGGCTGATTGGTGGTGCTCGTAAGTTCTTATTCTTCCGTGCGAACAATTATAATGGGTTATGCTTCCGCGTAGTGTTGCTCACTACAACCGTGAGCGCATCCGGCGTGGTGCAACGGTTGACAAGGCGGTTGTAAAGAAGAATTTGGGTCGACTCACTCGTGAGTGGTCTACGTACCGTCCTTGTTACTACTCTAAGAATGAACTAGGTCTTTACCTCAAGGCTGAACAGGAACGGCAACATGGTTACCTCAAGGACGGTCCTTACATCAGTGCAGAAGAGGCTGTTGCCATCTACACCGCGACCGTTCATTGGTTGGAAAGTCGAAAGTTTGCACCAATTCCGTTCCCGTAAGTCAATCTCTCTTTCGAGCTGGGGCTGCATCTCACATTATGAATTAGCCCCTTGTCCTACAAGCATGATACCAAGCTTTTGGTCTTAGCTCTCGAGAAACTGAAGGAAGCTTACTCAGTCAAAGGACGACTCAATCAGTCGCAGCGTGAGGAACTCGCACTTATCGAACAAGCATATGATAACCCTCATGAATGTGAGTCGCGTTCTGCAACACTTCGTGAAGGAGTACCTTACTTCGATGTCAGGTTTGTCTCGCATCAAACGTCTGCTTCTTACACAGCGCGCGTTCAAGGAGTCAGGTATCGAGTTTTTTGATACCTACGACAAGTTGATTCCTTGTTACGACATCGAGCCTGTTGAAAAGATAACTGATGCCGTGAGTTTGTCGGCGAATGTGCCAGATCATTGATAGACCTTCCTTTCAGTACCTCGATCAATTCCTGTTCTTCGAAGCGGATAAAAGAGGATTGTTCCCTGCATGGATTAAACCCGCTGACACTGAACCACCGCCTCTCCTCGTGTACAAGTGGTGTCAGGGGATCAACAACTTGACCGATATCTGGGAGACTAGCGAGGGAGAGTGTAATGTTATGATGGAAACTGTGTTCTCCAAGGTGTACGAGAAGATTGATTTGACGCTCCTTAACCGGCTGCTCCGCCTAATCCTGGATCACAATTTGGCAGACTATATCACGGCGAAGAACAATACCGGTAAGCTGGACAATTACATTGCGGCCACTGACTTTTTATTAAATCTTAATTTTATCCAGTTCTGACATACAAAGATATGGCGCACACTAACGCGTACGGTCTTATCCGTGGTCTTCAATTTTCTGCCTTCGTTTTCCAGTACTATGGCCTCGTGCTCGATCTTTTGATCCTTGGACTTCAAAGAGCCAGCGAGATGGCAGGGCCTCCCCAAATGCCAAACAATTTCTTACAGTTCCGCGATTCTGCTACCGAAACACGGCATCCAATTCGACTGTATTCCCGCTATGTCGACAGGCTACATATCCTCTTTCGTTTCACAGCCGACGAGGCACGCGATCTTATTCAACGTTACTTGAGCGCGAACCCGGATCCGACGAACAACAACGTTATCGGATACAACAACAAACGATGTTGGCCTCGTGATTGTCGAATGAGACTCATCAAGCATGATGTCAACCTTGGCAGAGCAGTCTTCTGGAATGTGAAGCAAAGCCTACCCCGGTCCCTAACAACCATCGAATGGGAAGATACGTTTGTCAGCGTCTACTCTCAGAACAACCCTCAACTTTTGTTCTCCATGTGTGGGTTTGAGGTCCGCATACTGCCAAAAATCAGAACGATGGGAGGAGAACAGTTTTCGTTGAAGGATGCGGTCTGGAATCTCACTAATGAGCAAACGAAGGAGCGGACTGCGCAGGCTTTTCTTCGCGTATCAGACGAAGGTGCGTTAAATTGTGGCGATTTTTTCTTTGAGATTCTCAATAGCTGTGTCGCAGGCGTCCAGCAATTCAACAATCGCATCCGGCAAGTGTTGATGAGTTCGGGTTCTACAACGTTCTCCAAGATCGTGAACAAGTGGAATACCGCTCTAATCGGCCTTATGACCTATTATCGAGAGGCAGTTATTCATACCAACGAATTGCTGGACGCCCTAGTAAAGGCCGAGAACAAGATTCAGACACGAGTTAAAATCGGTCTAAACAGTAAAATGCCCTCTCGTTTCCCCCCGGTCGTGTTCTACACCCCTAAAGAGCTCGGCGGCCTCGGTATGTTGTCGATGGGTCATGTTCTGATCCCGCAAAGCGATCTTCGTTGGTCGAAGCAGACGGATGTCGGAGTCACGCACTTCCGTGCTGGCATGTCTCATGAGGAAGATCAACTTATTCCTAACTTGTACCGTTATCTGCAACCATGGGAAGCCGAGTTCCTGGATTCTGCGCGGGTTTGGTCAGAATATTCCATGAAACGAAAGGAGGCCAATGCTCAAAACCGCCGCTTGACCCTCGAAGATCTCGAAGATAGTTGGGACAGGGGTATTCCCCGAATCAATACATTGTTCCAAAAGGACCGGCACACGTAAGTTGTATCAAATTTATATCCTGCTCCGCGTTGACAGATCTCTTCAAGCCTGGCCTACGATCGCGGTTGGCGTGTTCGTACTGACTGGAAGCAATATCAATTATTGAAACAGTACGTTACACCCCTTCCGATATTCGTACATGACTAACTATTTACAGCAATCCCTTCTGGTGGACTTCCCAGAGGCATGACGGGAAATTGTGGCAGCTCAACAATTACCGTGTCGATGTTATTGCTGCTCTTGGTGGTGTTGAGGGAATCCTAGAACATACGCTTTTCAAGGGCACTTACTTCCCGACTTGGGAGGGTCTTTTCTGGGAGAAGGCGTCCGGTTTCGAGGAATCTATGCGATATAAGAAACTGACGAATGCCCAACGTTCTGGATTGAACCAGATTCCCAACCGTCGATTCACGCTATGGTGGAGTCCAACAATCAACCGCGCGAATGTTTATGTTGGTTTCCAGGTCCAGCTTGACTTGACTGGTATCTTCATGCATGGCAAGATTCCTACGCTCAAGATTAGTTTAATCCAGATTTTCCGTGCTCATTTGTGGCAGAAGAGTAAGTCTGTATTCTTCGCCCCTTGTGGACTCGTTTTGATTATGTTCCGCAGTTCATGAGAGTGTAGTCATGGACTTGTGTCAGGTGTTTGATCAAGAGCTCGAGCCTTTGCAGATCGAGACAGTCCAGAAAGAGACGATCCACCCTCGCAAGAGTTACAAGATGAATTCCTCATGTGCCGACATATTGCTATTTTCTGCGTACAAGTGGAACATCACACGCCCATCTCTTGTGACCGATGTGAGTTCTCTCCTCAAAAAGTTGTGCAAAAGTTCATGTTATGGTACAGAACAAAGATGTCTTGGACGGCACTACAAGTAACAAGTATTGGATTGATGTGCAGCTTCGATGGGGTGATTTCGATTCCCATGATATCGAGCGGTATACACGTGCAAAGTTCTTGGATTATGTAGGTGGTCGTTTTCAGGATTCCTTGCCTTAGGATAACATTCGCTGCTCAGGTATCTGATTCGATGAGCATTTACCCGTCTCCTACTGGTGTCATGATAGGCATGGACCTGGCGTACAATCTTTGGTCGGCATATGGCAATTGGTTCCCTGGTATGAAGCCCCTTATTCAACAGGCTATGGCAAAGATCATGAAAGCAAATCCCGCCTGCCACGTCCTACGCGAGCGCATACGCAAAGGTCTCCAATTATACTCTTCGGAGCCGACAGAGCCATACCTGAACAGTCAAAACTACTCTGAGCTATTCTCGAACCAAATCATTTGTATGCCCACCGGAATTGGTATATCTAATGTTACTGACCTTTTACATAGGGTTTGTGGATGACACAAATGTTTATCGCGTCACGATTCACAAGACCTTTGAAGGAAACTTGACGACCAAGCCCATTAGTAAGTGGTCCGCTATTGTCCGCTATTGTCCGCGGCAAAGCAAGAACCTAATTGTATTTTAGACGGGGCTATCTTTATTTTCAATCCGCGATCGGGACAACTTTTCCTGAAAATCATCCACACCAGCGTTTGGGCTGGCCAGAAGCGACTAGGGCAGCTCGCTAAATGGAAGACAGCTGAAGAAGTCGCTGCTTTAGTTCGGTCTTTGCCAGTCGAAGAACAGCCCAAACAAGTGATCGTGACTCGCAAGGGAATGTTGGGTAAGTACCATACCATAGCTGTGAACTTAGCTCACCTCGTTTGCAGATCCTCTGGAGGTGCACTTGCTGGACTTCCCGAACATTGTCATCAAAGGTAGTGAACTGCAGCTGCCGTTCCAAGCATGCATGAAGATGGAAAAGTTCGGCGATTTGATCCTTGTAGGTTGTTTCGGTCACTTCGGTTTACCTTGGCCTCATTTCCTGTAGCGTGCTACACAACCACAAATGGTTCTTTTCAGTCTATATGGTATGTTCAAACTTTTATCGATATATTAGTCTTACATTTCTGACAGACGACTGGCTGAAATCTATCTCGAGTTATACCGCCTTCTCTCGCCTTATCCTTCTCTTACGTGGATTGCATGTCAACAACGAAAAGGCCAAGATTATTCTTCACCCTGACAAGTCAACTATTACAGAACCTCATTTTGTGTGGCCAACCTTGACGGACGACGAGTGGATCAAGGTCGAGGTAGCCATGAAAGATCTTATTTTGGCTGTGGGTCTCACCCTAATCCATTGATAATTTTCTCTGATGTCGTCTTCCGATCAAAGGACTTTGGCAAACGTAACAGTGTCAATATCGCATCCTTGACGGCCAGTGAAATTCGTGATATCATTCTTGGACAAGAGATTGTTGCTCCATCTGTGCAACGCCAACAGATGGCGGAATTGGAAAAAGGTACCGAAGCCCAGGGGCAGGTCACGGCTGTTCAAACGTAAGTTGTTATCCGAATGAATGTAAAGAAGTTCATCTCATCTTGGATTCAGCCAAACGACCAATATTCATGGTGATACCATCCAGACGGTCACGAGTGAGTGGAGTTTAGCAACTGCGCGTGTTTCGCTGACTGAGTTGGTGTAATCACAGCGACAAGCTACGAGCAGCAAGTATTCAGCAGCAAATCTGACTGGCGTGTCCGTGCCATCTCCGCGACCCATCTGCCACTCCGCCTCCAACACATCTACGTGTCGAATGATGACGTGAAAGATGACGCTGCTTCGTACACATACGTGCTCCCGAAGAACGTTCTGCGCGCTTTTGTTACCGCTGCGGATCTGCGGACTCAGGTCGCCGCCTTTATGTATGGTGTCTCTCCGCCGGACAACAAGCAAGTCAAGGAAATCAAAGCAGTGGCCTGGGTACCCCAACGGGGTAGCAATAACACGGTCGAGCTGCCAGCTCAGCTTCCCAAGGACGACTTTTTGCTGAAAGATCTTGAGCCTTTGGGATGGATCAAGACCCAAGCACTCGAGCTCAACCACCTATCGCCGACGGACATTACCACACAAGCCAAACTGATGGCGGATCATCCTGAATTTGGATCATCAACGATCTGTGTTGCCGCTTCGTTCACTCCTGGTTCTGTCTCGTTGTCTGCCCATTCGTTGACTGTCGCCGGATTCGAATGGGGCCGTAAGAACGTGGATAATTCGGCCAATCCGCCAGGTTTCAACCCCAACATGTCCGAGAGCGTCCAACTTTTGCTATCGGATCGCATCTTCGGTATGACTCTGGTGCCCGAGGGCAAGGTCTGGAACTATGGTATTGGCCTTACCCAATTGTGGTCGTCCAACTTGCCGTACAGCATGACGCTCGATACTCCACTTCTCTTCTGGGCAGAGGAACACCGACCTGCTGCGTTCCTAACTGTGAGTTGATCAATGATTTATCAACAGGACTTTTTTTTTTGTTTGCTCACACATCACCTTGCAGTTCGCGAACCTGGAACAGGGCGAAGACAGTGCGGATGTAGAGAATAGTTTTGCGTAATGATGTATCGTACATATTTCTTTCGTCTCATTCATAAGTGTGCTCTGTTCCCAACAATTTCACGTCACTTTGCAATCTGGTGTTTGGAATCGTGCTTTCTTGCGTTGCCAGTACATACATCAAGGTATTTTACTACATCACATTCATAGCAAATTATGTCATGGTCATATAAAAATGGGGAATATTGAGCTGCGAGAAGATTAGTATACCGAAAGAGTAATGTCGATCTATCATAGATGTATATCAGGTCGTCGCGAAACCGAGTGCACCACCGACCCACTCTGATTGAGCGTCAGCAATGCGCCCTCATCCTGCGGAGTATCAGACCTAGGTTCAGGCTCCTCTCCATCCACTTTTTCTGTCCACGTCGCCGCGACTGCGAACGGTTTGGGTCCTCTCCGAGGAGGCGGAGGAGAGAGTGCGACGAACTCGCAGTCAGCCTCGGGTGGAGAGGTTCCCAACCCGTGACCCGTCGAGCTCGACGACGACAGTGGCACTATCGTCGGCGAGGCAGCGGTGGGATCGGAGAGTTGGAAAAAACTGGGCTCGCTTTGGATCGCCGTAATGTGCTCGCCGAGTCCAAATGGGCGGGGTGAAACGACATAAGGCGTGGGCAGGTCGTCTTCGTTATCGTCACTGAGATCGAGGGTGTTAACCTGGAGAGGGGATAAAGCCACGGACCCGGGAGGCTGAGCAGGAGGCTGCGAAACGGGAGGGGTGCTCAGGTTGCGTAGGCGTTGTCTGATGGATAGGGTTCTAGAGGGGGGAGGGGATGGTAGGGTGGGATCGGGATCGCTCAACGAGGATGAATGTGGACGGGATGATGGCCCAGCCTGAGGGATGGGATGGAGATCAGGCGTGCCAATACTGGAGCTCCGGTGATGACCTCGCATGATCGCAGCTTCGTCTGGGCGCGGAGGGAGAGCGGTGGAAGGGGGCGGCTTGGGTGACGTTACAGAGAATCGCAGAGCACGCTGTGCGACGGAATTTCTGAAAGATTTTGGTGGTACAAAAGCAGGTATTGATATTTTCGACGGACCAGCCTGTACTGCAGATTCCTGGACTGTCGGAGCAGGAGGGGGAGCGAAATTAGGTGCCGGCCGCGGTGGCGGCATTGAACGCCGCTTGGTCGTTGCGATATGCGCCACAGGTGATCGACCAGGAACATAGAGGGACATCGGTCGCGACGATGAGACATTGCCGGCAATAGGTCTGAAAGACTCGCCACTGGCTGATACCGGTACCAGAGGTCGAACTGGGGAGTCAAAGGTACTTACTGAGCCGATGCTGTACGTCGACGAAAGAGATGTACGTTTCCGAAACGTAGGTGACAGTGATGAATTACTCTGGGGGCTGGCTTGAGGACGAGATAGAGAATGGAACGACGAAATACTGGGGGAATGATCAAGAGCGTGGATAACGGGTATAGATTTACTTGATTCCATCGAGACGCGATGACTGTTCTCCGATGCAAGTGGAATGAAAGGCGGGGGTTTCGAAGGCGGTGTGGGCTGCTTCGGAAGACCAACACCTTGGCGAGACCATCGTTTCGCGATAGCAACGCTCTGAGAAAGCCTGTCCGTCATTGCAGACCCAACCACAGGAGATAACGCGTTGACGGTTCCGTTTCCGTTTCCTGGTGGGGTCGTCGTTGCCCCTTCGTTCTCTTCGCTACCGTGGACTTCGTCGACAGAAGGGGACGGAGCCTCAAAGCCGACAGGCGGAAGGAAAGAATCCGAATTTTCAGGAGTAAAATGGAGCGACTCAGGGGAGGTAGGTGAAGTTTCCCCGGGCGTTTCGTCACCAGAACCCCTGGACGAAATGCCAAAGTTCCCCGCAACGCTGCGATTACCGCCAGGTTGCTTGTACATGGCCTTCTGCTCGGGTAACAAAAGGGTGGGCAGAGCTGCAGTGACGTTTTTGCCTTTCCTGGGAGGGGGCTGGAGAGAAAATGTCAATGCACCTTGAGTCGTGAGTGGAGAAATCGGAGGGGCCGTGGAAGGTCTGACTCCTGGCACGCCGTCTGGCGTGTCGCGCTCTCTCGAAATTTTCAGATCCGATGCGGTGAGAATTGGCATGTTGGCCGATCGCAAACTCGGGGCAGGGGAACCTCTTCCGGAACCACTTGAGGGTGACAGGGGAAGGGAGCGAGCTGGAGAGGAGGTAGAATCTGCAGAGGATTTGTTCCGGAGCATGGTAAGAAGACTAGTTCCGGCCACACCAAACGAGCCCTCTCCATGTCCAGTACTCGAACCTTCAACGGAAGGCGAATGTGGCCGTGAGGCTGAGAATATTCCTTTCACGGTAGTAGTGGGAGCGTGCGATGACGGGGCGCATATGCCTAGGGATTGCAGGGACGTAGTAGGGGAGGGCGAAGCTGGCATCGGCTGCGAAATGGTATGAGAGGGTCTATCCGGGTTCATTGTAATAATTCCCTGTAGATGCATTGAGAGCATGACGTCCATATCTCCCTTGGGTTCATTCCTTCCGTTCGGCTGTGCTGAAATGTCGAGTCCAGCGCGCACGGCCCTACATTGCCTGTTAAGATCTGGGGCAGTGAAGAACGCCGGAAATATACCTCTGTGCCAATACCGCGGCCTTGATCGTTGCTATCCAACGCTGTGACTCGGCGGTGTCTGCTATCTGCAAGTACCACATTGTGCACAGACCAAGCTCTCCAGCTGGGGCGGTCCGCTTTGTAGAAACATCCTTTGCGGCGAATGTGACGACGTTTCCCCTACCGCCGAGGTCTTCATCTGCAACATATATGACGGTATCTTCAGTGACCTGTAATCTCTCGATTTCCTTGTCATTTTTTGAGGTAGTTTTGAACAAGTGTACGTGGGTCTCGTGAGTGGGGGGATTTGAAGTGAGTACTATTGTACGGGGTTTCCACTGTTTTGCAAGGGCGTAGACAAGCAAGGAAGAATGAGGGGAGAACTTTGGAACTGTGGCGGATAATTGTGTGAAGGGGTCAAGAGCGGCCAATGTGGCCGGAAATGGAGGAAAGGAAGGAAGAGGAGTTTGAAGAGAATCGAGGGAGAGGTGACTTTCGGACCTGCTCGCATGAAGGGGAAGGCGTAGACCGAGTCCGATGGACTGAGCGGCTGCGTCGCGTAGACGCTCGCGCTCCTCGTGTTCGCAGTCTCTGTGGGCCGTCGTCCCGGTTATGGACGAAGTGATGATAGTGTTGTTACGGGCGCTGATTTCAATGACATCCGGCATGACATTGGTAGTAGCGTGAGGGAGGGAGGGGAAAATGGGTTTCTTGCGCGAGACGGAACCGATCTTCTTACGGAGACCGAGCGCATCGGAGGCGGCTGAGAGGATGTTTGAGCGGTGTCTTGCGGGGAGGGTGGAGGAGAACTTTTCAAAGTGAGAATGGTACGCGGTAGAAGGAGGAGAATCCGAGGACTTTGAGCCGAACTCGTCGAGGCCTTTTTGGGGTGAGGAGGGAGTGTGCGGGTGAGAAAGAAGAAGGAACTTACTACGTTTTGGTGGAGAGGAGGAGGATGGTGGACGACGGGGGAACAATGTCGGGGAGGGCATGGAGGGGGGGGAGGAGGAGGAGGAGGAAAAGGGACAAACGTCATCACGTCTCCCTCGTCGTCGGGATCACAACAATCACGTTCCCAATTGATCAAAAATAAATTAAGCCGTATCTACCCTAGTCAGGCTCTACTGGCGCTCCGTTTATAGGTCCCGTAAGGGCCAACCGTCCCTGGTGCCCCTCCCAGTCTCCCCTCTGTCTGTCGCGGTATCGATGGTCTCTGTTGCTCGACAGGTCTCGTCATGCACTCAGGTTCCTGAACATCGCAGCCGAGCAATCGCCTCAGCACCGCATTTTCACGTTCCAGGCGCGCAAGTTCGCACTCTCGGTCCAACGCCCAGTCTGTCTCGTCCAGCGTCTCCGTGGGCACGTCTTCCCCGTTCAGCACACGCAGCAGCGTACGGAGCCTCGCGGATATCCGGCCCAGCGAAATCGACTCGGCGGTCGTCGATGAGAGCGCGCGAAGGAGATTCTCAGACTCTTTCGCTAGCAGCCTCGCCTCGTACTCACGGATCAACGCGAGCTCGTGTTCCTGCACGTCCCGCTGCAACGAGGCCATCAGCCGACAAAGATTCTGCTCACAAGTGACACGTGACGTACAGCCCTCGTGCGGAATGCACACATCACATTCTCCAGCGTCTGCTCGTACTCCTTGATCAGCCCGCCCAGCTGCTTGTTGTCGTGCAGAAGTCCGTGGTTCTCTGCACCGAGAGTGGCGTTCATCTGTTCGAGTTCAGAGTCATAGAGGTCTACGATCATGATCAGTTAACATGCACCCGTCCCCCATTCGTGTGAATACCTTGAGGCTTGTCGATATTGAACCTGTAGACGATGAGTTGTACCTGCACGGTCGAACGGCGGTTTAGACGCACCTCCTCAGCACAAAGCCCGTCTGCGAGTTGGCAGCTTGGTTCTGCAACCGGTGCCCGCTTAGTGTCCACAAAACGACCAGACCAAGACACACATACCTTGACCACGCTCACCGAAGCATGAAGTGTAGCAGAAAGTGACTTGTTCTGTGTAATTTGCTCCGAAAGTTCCTGGATAGTATTCACCAGCTGGACAAGTTCAGATTCTACGCCGGTGTGGTCGAGGATGGTCATCGTAATTGCTTCCGAGTGCTTTGGCGCGCCTCCGCTTCAACTTCCACCACCCACCACCACCGCCAATTCTGGTCCACAAAGCCATGTCATTGTCCTTGTGGATTCGTGTGGGCACGTATATATATTCTACTGTCTCCTCTGTCCGCGCCAAAGCCGAGTACCCTTCATGACTTCCCGTTCCCTGGCCCACAAGACCTCCAGACTCGCCCGCCCGCTACAGGTACCAGTCTATCCTCCATCTGACACAAATACAGAGGCCGCAGAGAGCGATCAGTTTGCTTCCGCTACATCCGATGTTTTTGACGCTGGCGCTACGATTCCGCGCTTCAACCTCGAAAAGACCTTCCCAGCTATCCTCGCCCCCTTCTCGCTCCTTCACAAGATCCCCGAATCCCAGGACATCGATGCCTTACGTGCCTTGGGCCCCGTTTTTTCTCATTGTGTAGACGAGATCCTCCACTCCGTGACCCGTCTCCCCGATCACATACGCACCAGTCCAAAGTATCAGATCGCACTGGGCGGGGTCAAATTCTCCAACGATCTGTTTTCCGGTTATGTTGGCCATGTTCCACGTTATGACCGACCAATGTCTAGCCAGGAATCGATCAACATTGCCATGCAACTTCTCGACATGACAATGTCGGGTCTCAGGACGTTCTTGAATGCTGCCGCGTACGAAATCGCTCAGCTGAAGCCTTTACCACAAATTCCCGTCGAAGTTGATGTCAAAGACGAATCTGCAGCGTCACCCACATCATCAGGTTCCTCTGCTGAGAGCCTTCCGCTTGCGTCGAACACAGAAACTGTTGCGTCTCACTCTACGGACACACTCAATCAATCCACAAAGTCTAAAGTCTCTTCGTTACTCAAGCCTCTTCGGGACAAGATTAAACAGAAGACGTCTCGCATGAACATGTCCGCTCCCAGCTCTTCCCCGTCCAGCACCGCGGTAGACAGCGATTCTGGAGGTCTGAGCTGTGGTTATGTCCATGTTACCGTTAATATCCGTAACTCGCTGGCTCAGTTTCCAGTTTCCATCGACCGAGCCCTTGGCAAGATTCCGCATCCCGAAGACGAGACTGAATTGTGGAAGGATCCTAACGGGCTGGCTCAACTCGCCTCTCTCAAGGCCCTCGTGCGATACACGTCGAGTCCGGATGCTGATAACGATGTGGAGATCGTCGACGTCTTCTTTTTATGCTTTCGCTTTTTCTCGAGCCCTCGAGAGATGCTCGATGTTCTTATTGCCAGATACAAAGAAGATATACCTTGCCAAAGTCGTTCTATGGCGCGAGCATACTCTATCCAAGTCAAGGTACGCATTGCAAAGTTGGTTTACCTCTGGGTGGATCTCCACTGGCGTGCGGAGGACTCGGAGGCATCGCATCGTCTCAATCAATTCATTCACAACCGCTTGGTACAAGACATACCAAGGGACGCTTCCGCAAGGCTGCGCAAATCGTTCCACCAGCGGGTTGAAGCCGGCGAGCAATCCAGGGGACTCAGAAAGGAAAAAACGATCGCACGCGCAGAATCGAAGTACCGACAAGATATAATTTTCAGCGGCTGGGAACCGCGGGAGAAGAAGTCAATGATGAGGCACGAGTTTGCGAGAGTCAAACTCGAGCATTTTCACTCTCACCGAGGTCAAGTCATGCTCGCGTTTCAGCTGACGCTCCTGCTGTGGGAACAGTACCGTGCTTTCGAACCCGAGGACGCGGTTCGATATCTCATGACTAGAAACGGTGACGACGGAACGCCCTCGTCTGAGATTGGGCGCAAAGTGGCAAACTTTATGGCCTACGAAAAAGCCGTACATCGTTTCGTCATGGATAGTATCGGGACCGCTGATTCGGTGAAAATGCGGACCGAAATGACTGAGTTCTTCCTGGAGCTGGCCACTGTAAGTTTTTTTTTTCTGTCAGTGGATCGTCGACAGCGCTGGCTGACGCTGGAGATAGAAATGCCACGAGCTCCGTAACTATTCAGCCTCTTGTTTGATCGCCCTCGCCTGCGATCGTCCGACCGTGCTCCCTTTTATCGCAGTACGTAGCCTTGTTGTCCATTGTGGCCGGCACTCACGTGTCTTGGTCCCTTGCAGAAATTGAAGCTCAGTCCCACTCATGAGAAGATGAAGGCTACGCTGAGCGACTTTTATGCGCGGGAAAACCGACATATGGCAGGTTACAAGCAAGCATTGCAGAGCTGTTGCTGTCCCGCCCTCCCTGGAATGAGTGCGCGATTCTCTCTCTCTCTGAAGATGCGGCATGCCTGACACACGAGGACAGTGCTCTTCATTCGGGAAGTCGCGCGTGGATGTGGGTCGGGACCTTACGATCAGCACCCATCGATTCCTGGATCTCGTCTAATTAATCTGAAACGTTACCGTCCAATAACTTGGGCCGTTAGGGGTTTGTCTCTTGCATGTCTAGCGCATTCATGGGTTGACGTTTATTATAGCAATGGAGAAATGTCATGCGCCATTCAAGATTCAGCGTGTGGATTACATTTGTGACTGGCTGGAACACGTTTTGTCCCCATACCTCGTCGGGACCGAGGTGGAATGGGAAAATCGGATATATAAAAACTGGTGTGTAAATTGCTGTTTGTATTTGGGCGACGTTGATGAGTTCTGCAGTCACCGATTGTAAGGAAATTCATCCACACAGGCTGTGATGTAACTGAACTACACAACTAAATCATCCAACTTCACTCGACATTCCTTTACACAGTACACTGACCCACGTCACTCTTTGGTTTTCCATATCGTTATGTTTTGTCATTTATCGATCACGATGTACACACTCCTTAACAATGAATGTAATTGTCTTACCCGAGAAAATCGTGTGTGATGCCATAGTATATTTGCGTACGAAACGACATACAACTTTCTCATATGCGGTGTAGAATCATGTACGTGCTGCCTGGATTCGTTTCCTTGCCAGCTGACGCCGGTTCAATGACGAGAGGGAAGATGGGACGATGGCATCTTTGTCCTTGCTCCGCTCCACCACCTCCGCCGAGGCTGCCAAGATGATCTCGACGTGGCAAGGGTGACCTTGGTAAGGGTTGATACGACCGTGTGCACGGTAGGTGCGACGACGAGTTTTCTGAGCCAAATCAAGCATTCAAAAACACGGACCAAGAATGTAATGGCATACCGGTGCCTGCTGAACGACGATGTTTTTGATGCGGAGGTCTTCGAGTTCCAAGCTTTTTGCGTCGGCATTTGATTCTGCGTTCTTCAAGAGGCTGGTAATGAACTTGACGGATTTCTCGGGCCAGCGACCTGGGAGTTGTGTGAGGATGATCGTCGGAGGAGTAATCATAGTGCTCGCCTTGGGTTGTCTTGAATTCTTTTGCTTGGCTAGCGCGACCGACGCCACCGGAGAAACGGCGGAAGGGGATGACTCGTTTGTGTTCCAGGACGTCACCAAGGTAAGTGTAAGCCTTTGTCAATTTCATGCCTGCCAGTCGGAAGGATCGACTTGGTTCACTGGGTGGATATTCTGATGACACACCTGAGAGAACAGCGGCGACCTCGCGCATGTTCTTGAAGTGGGTGCGGAGGTACTCGCCGCGGGCGCGAGCGGCTGGGTGACTGTTCAGATGCGACTGGGTGTGTTAGAGGACAGGGAAACGCACTTTTTTCAGGGTTCGTGGCGAGTGCGGCGGCGGCGTAGCGAACTGGAGCGAGCGACGGTGAGGAAGACGGAGAGTAGTGAGATCATCATCGGACGTACCCATTCTCTTTGAGGCGACTGTGGAGACTGGATGGATCAGAGACCGGTAGGTGGGTGGGTGGCTTGAACCTTATTTTTACAGTTATTCGGTCTTTGCCGGTATGTCATGCACGTGATCCATTCCTATTCCTATACTTACTACCATGCCAGCTAACAACAATGAGACACCTGCTCATCATTCGAACATCTCCTTTTCTTCTCTGTCCACGACCATCAGCGAAACAGACAAACCCTCAGATGATCAGGTGCGCATACAACACGTCCGACACACAGTCAACATCACCGACGTGCATCCGTAGCTCGAGGCCCTCACGGCTCCCCTCGAGAGGGAGAACCGTATAAAGGAAGGCGCAGAGAAATTCCTCAAACTCCCGATCACCGTACGGGGTCCTGTGATCTCTCGCGTGCAGACCTGCGCTGAACTCGATCATCCAAGGACACTATGCGCATGCAGGTCGAGTCGGAGCTCGAGATGGCCACCAGCGAGATCGACGTTCTCACCAGGAGAATCGAACAAGGTATGACCCGCTCTTACCATCTTCCTCTCTTTCCCGTTCCATCGCCCGTCTATAATGTTTTCTTTTTACTTTCTTAATCTAATCTTATCTTCTTTGTTGTTATCACATATTCACATTCCATCTCGTATATATACTTGAATCATCCTGTATTCTGTTCTTTAGTTTTGAAATACTCATTTACTCGCGTCCACTCTTCGTGTGTCGCTTGTCATCGTTTGAGTCGTTTCTTAACATTATTTCAAAACTCCCACTTTACTCGCTGACACTTTGTCCCCGAGTCCCTTTTACCGTGCTACGCTTTATCTTTGCCCGACTCGCTAGGCTCTTAGCCGCCGCGCCTCGTGTTCCACCCGCCGCTTCAAAATCAACATACTTCGAGGCCTTTATTGCGCCGTTTGCCCCAGAGCACAAAGCACTTCGCCTAGTGATTCGAATTCTCAGTTCCCTGTTGCTAATCTCCCATTGCCTCCACCGATTATAGCTATCACCGGGTCTCAGGTGCTAGAGACAGACGAATCGGTTACTCTTCGTCTTTAAATAAGAGTATCAGCCTTGCTGAGCTCAATCAGACGCCGTAGCCAGGCAGATCCGTTTCCTTCCAGCCAGTACCCGTGACGACACCCGGCTGTGCCCCGCAGTCGCACCCAGCAGCGTCGTCCTCGTGAGGCGATACCTTTTGTTACAGGTCAACGAGAAGCCCTCCGAAAGGGACGTTGAAAATCACTTCCGAATCGTCGACGCCTTACGCGCGATTCAACACGAACGAATTCTAACGTTTCGTGTCCATATTCCCGCTTTCTCGAGTGAATACTAGGGGAGTCTTCCCGAATAACCTAGTACAAGCTCGCCGCGATTCCCATTTCTACAGGAAAACTGGTGGTTAGCCCGCCGATTCCCAATTCCATCATCGACTCGCAACTCTCGACGTTATGTCAGAACTACCTATGGAGTCAATCATTCCTACATCGAGAGGACCGTCTCGCGCCTCATCTATCGCCGGTACAGAACGTCGTCATCCTATCATGTCTACAAACACGCCGCCTCCGCCCCAGTCACGAGTTGCGTCCTCTCTTGAAGAATTTCACGCTATGATGTGCGTGTGGACGATCTCTTTTGCCGATGACCCATCTACTGCTGGCCCGCCTCCAATTCAAAGACCCCCTCCTCTTGTCGTGTCTCCCAGTCCCATCCGCCCTCGTCCCGCTACGTCCCCTTTTAGGGTTCGTATCCCACGAGCATCTCCGTCCCCCGTGCCCACTATTACGCGAGGAGTTGGTGCTTCTATGCACAACCCCTACAACGTGTCTCTCCCTCGCGGCGCGGGCAAGTCGGCTGTAAAACGCCCCGATGACTTCGATGGGGATAAAACCAAATTCGACGAATGGCAGACGTCTCTAGGCCTTCATCTCGGAGGTTTCGAAGGACACGTGTCAGAGAAATTGAAAATTATGATCACGCTGTCGTCCATGAAGGGCGGTGCAGCTGGACGTTTTGCCAACCATTACTTCCAAACAAAAGGAGTCTTAATCGATTCCATTACGTTCGCAGAATTCTTCGACGAAGTCAGAAGTCAGTTCAAGGACACCGAGTCAAAACGAAAGGCTCAAGAAAAGTTGATGAGCTTACGTCAAGGGTCCAAACAAAGCGTCGAAGACTTCTTTGTGGAGATGCACCAACTTTGCCTCGAGGCAGAGTTCGACTATACTTCCAATGCTACCGCGCTTCTCGGAGTGATCCGAAAGGGCGTAAAGCGGGAGTTGGTCAAACGTGTTCAATTAGCCCATATAGGACACACGAACTCCTTACTAGACAGCGAGGATCTAGATCGGTGGGAACGTGCATTGAGGCATGCACAGACCACGGTCGAGACTATGTCGGAGTGGAATGATTCCTCTCCTTCCCGCTGGACTCCTCCCAAGGCATCGAACAGAACAGCTGAGACAACAGCTTCAACAAACGCAAAAGCATCCTCTTCCTCTACGTATTCAACGTCGGCGGTACCCGGAACCACTGGTCCTATGGACATGTCCAAGGCACGAGCCGAAGGCAAGTGTTTCCGCTGTGGAAAGCCATGGCCATGTGCCGAACATCTGCCCCGTCGTCGCACGCAAATCCGAAGGTTCGAAGCTGACGGAGTTGTGTATGAAGTCAACGACGAAATGCTGGAAAGAATCAGAGCCATGCAGCCCAAGCCGAAAGCTAAAGAGGAGGATTTTGTAAACGGAGAGTAGCTCGGTCGCCTACTACTCCTAAGTCTGTACACCCATGTATTCCGTCGTACAATAAATATTCGATGTTATCAGTGGAAACAGACGAGACCCAAGATTCCTGTGCAGAACAGTCTTCGCTAATCAAAGAAGGATATGAGTTAGTG
>JBBPME010000024.1:0-112163 GCA_038090155.1 Rossbeevera pachydermis
CTGAAAGAATACAAGGATTCTTCCAGTCCATCCTAGTGAACAACTATATATCAGGTAAGTGCAGTGATGAATGGTTGTTGGTCGACCTCATGGTCCCTCCCCCAGTGGCTGCGACTACTGCGGTCTTATTTGATTACGGTACGTAGTCTTTGCGTGAATTGCGTCCACTGATGGTAGGTTAACACAAATCCTTTCAGTTATTACCTTCTCGGATGAGGTGCGCTGGACGCATTATTATTCTGTATGAAGCCTGTCTGACCTGTATTTTTTGCACCACTAGGTTGAGTACGTCTGGGTATGTGAGTTATCTCGGAATTAAATGGGAATACTGACAACATTGTAGAAAAGAGGTTGGACATGGGTCTCATTCTTGTATATAATCGTACGTGTTTACAGCAAATACCTTATCCTGCCTGTTGTTTATTGCCCAAACTAGGTCCGTTACGTGGGCGTAACTGCAAATGTGTAGGTCCCTGCTTTATTGATAGCTGATTTTCTCTCGCTAACTTTGGTCTTACCAAGTGCAACTGCAATGGGTATGTTTAGCTCTCGATTGTAGCTGCTCGGATTTGAGTATCTTACTTACCTTGCAGCTGGGAGCACCTTTATACCTGGACCATTGCTTGTGAGGTTTCTCTTGGACCATAGCCTACCAATCCTAATTTGACAAATATCAATATCGTATTAATGGTCTTAGATGTACGTATTTCGCTATCTTCGATGGAGTGACTAACAACTGGTCGACCGTATAGTTGTAAGTCTTCTTTACAGATAGATATCTTGACGCGATTATACTCATATTTCCTTGGCAAGGTAATTTTCTCTGGCATATGGCAAACTGGGGTGCAGTCATATTTGGTGCAGCTTTTGCATGTGAGTATTACTCAACGTTCTGATATGATGACTGATTCTCTGTAGTGATGATGGTGTTTCGGGTCTATGCATTGTTCAACAGATCAAAGAAGATCCTCATTCTTCTTATATTAGTCTACCTTGCAGACGTTGCTGTCTCAGTTGCATCCGCTATCGTGTACAGCTTATCTGGGCAATTGTTAGGTATGTGTAGTAGCGGTGTTGTTTTCATTCTTGCATCGGATATCTTGACACTTCTCAAAGTATCTATGCTTCCACCACCGTTTCCAACATTCTGCATAACAACCTATCGTTCACCGACCTTGGCAAAATATGCTGTCGTTCCTTCGGTTGTTTTACAAGCTCTGATCTGCATCCTGGCTGTCTTTCAATCTTTCAGGCAATCATTTCAAATGTATAAAGCAACAAGGCAATGGCAATTGAACAAATACCTCGCACTCATCGTCAACCAAGGCTTGATGTACTTTCTTCTGTGCGTTTCCTTCTACTCTTCAGATGGGAGACGAGACGTTGAATTTTCGCAGGAGCTTGTTCCATGCAGTATTCGCCCGCGGGCTGATCGCCATAGAATTTACACCTATTCTCGGCCTCATCATGACCCCCGCATTCACGACCGTCATATTCGCTGTTGGCCCCCGATTCATCTTGAGCATCCGGAAGCTACACGCCCAAGCTCTCCAGAGCCAGAGCCGGCAATTCATCGACACCGGGTTCGGCATTATCTCCAGTGCCACCAAGCTCGTGGGGACGTTTCACATTGCAAGCACGGCTCTGTCGAAGAAACCAGGAGAGGATGTGATGATACCTTTGGGAGGCATACGAACGACCCAGAGTCGTCTGCAAGACGAGGAGGCGAGTAACGGAGCCCATTCTTTCGTGTTTGTGACGAAAACGGAACAACAACAAGACAGCGAAGAAATACGGCGTACGATTCAAGGATCCGCCGAGACATCAGATGATTCGTCCGTCTTCGACATGAAAGCACAACCCTCCTCCAGTTTTGAGATACTCGGGTGAGCCGAGGACTGCGGTGAAAAGGGGGAGGGGGAAGGAGAAGAAGCTGGGCGTCTATAGTGATTCACGATTCAACTAAAAGGTCGACGGATTCATCTAACCGTACGACTTGCGCTGATTTAGAGTTGTCGGCCTGTGACTTTACTAGTACTTATGCACACCTTAAACCATCGTGTATTAGGCCGTTTACAACGGAACCCGAAAATTAACTAGATCTTGGAGGAATCAGTGGCGTGTGCAATACAACAGAACTGGCATTGAGTTCAAAATATAGCGATTGGCCTAATGCAAACGTAACGTCAAATTTCAAACTCCAAACCTGGTGGCATGCCGGAGTCAGTTACATTGAGATGGCGTGACGTAAGGAAGTCGACAACTGAATAAATACCCCTGTTTTCCGCTTAGGAGCGCGTAGAGGAAGTAGGTATTCTTCGCAGAGGGCAAATAATAGCCAAGAAGACCAGAGGAATGTCAAGGAACCAATCGAGGGTATTACTGTCGATTACACGCAATGGAGAAGGCTGAGGGATGGAAGTGCAGATCATGGTGAAAATGATTATAGAAAACAAATTAGATATGGGGTTACCAATCACGGGGTCATGCATTATGTCCGAGTAACAGAAGGCGACGTGGATGGTGTGACTGGTAATACACCAACGTCCTGTGTCTTTGCGCGGGGTAATCTATGAAGATCGGTTAGCCCCATGTTTGGAAATGCAGTCATGAGGTAAGTGCCACCGGAGTGGCGTAGGTGCATATATGCGTCATCAATACGTGACAAAGCTAGCAGCCGTAGGGCCTTGAGAGGACTCCTTCCTCGCAGATGAGCAATCATCGACGATAGAACAAGAGAGAGTGACAAGGGAAATTCTCACTCGTTGAAATGGGTCCCTCTCTTGGGGTTCTTGAGCCTCTTTTCTGCAGCCTTTCTTACTTTGCTTTCCGGCCTGACGACGATGATTGGGACAGGGCTGTGCGAAAGAGCATACTTTGATACGGAACCCACACCTGCGGAAAAGGCGATCTCTAAGATCACAGTCCCAGGGTAACGGAAGGATGCACTTACCGCTAAATACGCCACCGGGTCTGCCCCCGCCGAAACCAAGGACGCGTTTTTGGCCACGCATGCCGACCACGACCGAATCGGGACGATACAGAGCGATAAGCCTATCAAGAGTTGTGGTTACACGACCTGCGATAAATTCGAGAATTATAGAAATCTCGAAGAGATTATTAGGAAAGGAAGGAACCAATGGGGGGAGGAAGGAGGGAGGGAATACCTTGCGGTCTGGATCGTACTCTACACACTTGTCCTGGATATGCCTCATCATGTCTCTTGCGTCTTCGCGCACGAGTTCATGGTCCTTCCCTATACATGATTAGCTTGATCGGGAAATTGGAGGGCAGGATGCTCACCCAGCTCTTCCTGATCAATTCCCCTGAACACAATGAGCTCGTCGCCATCCTGGACGAGTGACTCAAGGGCCCATTCCAAGGCTTCTCTTCCGCTCTCATCTGAACTGGAGGCGCATAGAAAGACGCGGGTTGAGCGAGTCCTTGCGTAGCCATCTGACTGGACATGAAGGGTATAGGAGAACATGGAGGCTGCGGGGTTCTCGAACGTATCAAAGGAAACCTTGGGAGTATAACCTTGAGACGCGACCGGGGTGGTCGACAACGTATTCGGGGAGAGCATGTATGCGGAGGTGCCAGGTCCCTGATAAGGAGAGACGGTGGAGGTCGTCGCCAATGACGATGCGGATGTCGTACGGGCGGGCGCGCCGGGGCGGGAAGGCGGGGAGGATGGCACCCCTAACGCGGGAGACGACGGGCGGGAGGACTGCTTCAACGCTGAGCGGAGCATTGGTCAGTGTGTAAGGTTATCACTTATGTAATAAAATTCCTTGTACAGCAGCAACCATGTCAAGTCCTCCCGAAGATCCCAAACAGCCAGAAAACGAGCAAACAACGTCCACAAAGGAAGTCACAGTAGACACTTCGTCCCCATCCGCTTCGATATCAGCGGGTGCGTGGCAAGCCATCTTTTCGCCTCAGCACAACTCCTACTACTTTTACAACCCTTCTACCGGCGAAACAACCTGGGTCAACCCCCTTGAGCCGTCTCCTTGCGACCCTTCGTCTTCGGCCACGGTGGCTTCAAACACTGATGCAGACGCGGATGTGGGCGCTCCTAGTGAATCCGTTCCCCACGATCCCAACTCTATCGAGATGCGCGCCATTGCAGCAGGGATAGATCCCTCGCTTGCCCATCTTGATCCGTCCCTCGCCGGCCCGTCCTCTGCCACACACTCGGGTGCTTTTGCCGCCAAATTCAACGCACGCACTGGTGCATTCACCGCGGTTGACGCCCGGGCACCTTCACACCTGTCGGAATACGAGCGCATGAAACGAATGAGCCAGTTCTACTTCGACATGGGTGCATGGGAACAAGAAGTGGAGGAACGGGACGCAGAGGAGAAAGCAGCAGGAGGGAAGAAGAGGAAAAGACCGACAAAGAAGGATCTGGTGAGTTTTTTGACGTCGCGGTTTCTCGTTTTCACATCATCGCTTTTTTGCGTGCATCGCGGGAGACGACGAATCCAAGACGAAATAAGTCATCGAGGAATTGGATGGACATACTAACGTTTCCGGCTCTATCCAGGAACGATTCAAGGAGCAGAAAAAGCAGAAAAAAATTGCCAAGACTGCGTGGTTAAGGACGTGATACGTCCTTTATTCCTTCTAGTTTGTGAATTAAATATCCACTTCCTGCGTGACGGAAAACAAAAGTGTACATTGAATTACGTAATCATTTTAAACGACTCGGATTATGTCATCCCCAATTTTTCTGTACGACCCGTCCACGATGTCGGATACCCCCTCCTCGACCATGGAGCCTTTACTCACCTTCTTAGCTTATTATCTCTCTAGAATAGAGTCCACCTTCTATAAGATTCCTGGTTCTGCTGTCGTCGCCCGTTATGTCAAATCATCGCACCAAAATGATCCAGGACGAACCATCTTGGAAGTCATTCTGATCATTTTTGCTGTTCGCACCCTTCTGCATTCACGAACACGAGGAGACAAGCAGGGTAAACATTTCATTCAATTTTCAGAAAAGGTCTGTTTCCCAACACTACAACTCGTGCTTCTCGTTAATCGGCGCGCAGGAAATCGATGAACTTGTGGACGAGTGGACACCTGATGGCCTCGTCCAACCTTT
This sequence comes from Rossbeevera pachydermis, assembly GCA_038090155.1. Lineage (NCBI taxonomy): Eukaryota > Fungi > Basidiomycota > Agaricomycetes > Boletales > Boletaceae > Leccinum > Leccinum pachyderme. The sequence continues at coordinate 5,111 of JBBPME010000024.1, forward strand.
GACCGAATGGGAACAGCGGGACTTGAGCTCTGTACCTGTCATCACCGGAGCCACCGGCCCTAAACCCAAGCTATTGACAAGCGGCAAGTCGGTCATTAACCTAGCCAGCTTCAACTTTGCCGGGCTTGCTGGTAACGACCATGTCAAGGAAAAGGCTATTGAAACCCTGCGTAAATACGGTCTTGGAAGCTGCGGTCCTCCAGGTTTCTACGGAACTGTTGGTACGTTTCGGATCTGTTGCATTGAAACCATGTGGTTCACATGCAGTTAGACGTCCACCTTGACTTGGAACGGGACATCGCGGAATTTCTGGGAACCGAGTCGTCTATCCTCTACTCTCAAGGATTCTCGACCATTTCCTCCGTCATTCCTGCTTTCTGCAAGCGAGGTGATATTATAGTCGCAGATCGCTGTGTAAACTTTGCTGTCCAAAAGGGCATCCAGATTTCTCGCTCGACTATTCGGTGGTATGACCATAATGACCTCAAGAGCCTCGAGGACGTTCTTGTTAGTATAGAGAAGGAACGGAAGAAGCGCAAGGGACCACTGACACGTCGTTTCATCATCACCGAAGGCATCTTTGAACGAGACGGAGAAATGGTCGATTTACCTAAGCTGGTTTGTCCACTCGATGCGTTTTCTTAATTGGTTATATTAAGCATTGATTAGATTGAGCTCAAACTCAAGTACAAGTACCGACTCATCCTCGACGAGAGCATCTCTTTCGGCACTGTAGGCCGAACTGGTCGTGGATTGACGGAACTTTATAACGTTCCTGTATGCTTTCTGTTTAGTTGATGTAGGCCCTCTGATAACCTCCCACCCAAATAGGCTACACATATTGATATGCTTGTGGGCTCTGTAGCTAATGGTCTGTGTTCGGCTGGTGGCTTCTGTGCTGGCTCGTCTATCGTTACCGAACATCAAGTAGGTCACACGAGACAGCTCGTATTCCTTTGACTTATCTCCACCCGATAGCGTATCAACGGTACTTCTTTCGTCTTCTCCGCGTCAATGCCGCCCCTTCTCGCTACCTCTGGATCAGAAGCAATTAGTTACTTACGGAACACCCCTTCGATCCTGACTACCCTCCATGACAACGTCGCCGCCATCCGTTCTGTGTTGGAGAAGACCGAAGGGATCACCTTGCTTAGTCATCGCGCCAGCCCAATTATTCACTTTTGTCTGCGCAATAGTGCACAGTTCCTTTCCGCCGCTCCCCCTGCCCCTGACCATGATGCAGAAGAACGGATTTTGCAAGATATCGTTGATGAAGCGCTTGCAAATGGGGTATTCATCACGCGTGGCAAGCACCTAAGGGAATTCGAGGCAGTTGATACGCGCCCGACGATTCGCATTGCTGCCACAGCTGCTTTGTCGAAGAAGGATACGGAAAAGGCTGCGGGTGTCATCAAAGCGAGCATTGTTAGAGTACTCGCGAAGAGGAGATAGCTAATGCTGTTGATGATGCGTGGTGAACGCGCGGACCGTCTTCTTGACCTCTCGAATCCCTGGCGTCGTGATGCCAGGCTCCCCGACCGGTACCCACATCTTCACGTTTTGCTACGCTGCTGTCTGACACGCAGATGATTTATTCCACATCTATATAGACATTCCATACTGTACCTACGTACTGGATAATTACTCCTCCTGGTTATTTGTGTCGGGCATGGGTTATTAGTTATATATACTTTCACCCCGTGGGTATGTCTTATACTGAGAGTCGGTGCGTGTGTTTGAATTGGTCCACAAATTTCTTCGACGGGGACATATGTACCATCATGGCACACAACCAAAGTCAATAATATTGTGAGTCCACGAATACTCCAGGTCGACCGCTGACACCGTCTTCACCGGGATCTGAACATTGATAAAAATCTATCCATCACGACATGGCAAGGTAGCACGTGCTCTTGCCGGGTTCACAAAAGAAGTTAAATGACGAGAAAGGTATTGACATTCCAAATCATAAGTACTACGCACAATACAAGTTTAAGTTTATCCAAGATCATATTTGACGAAATACATCATGCGGACATCCAAGTAGACCGTCACTCAAGCCTGTAAAGCTTGGCCCCTCAGGTTGATGCCACACCTTAGATGGATGGTGCCTGTGCAGCCTCCTTCTCCCCTTTCAAAATGCGCTCCACGTTTGCACCAATCCGACGACGATCTTCGAGCGTGTAATCGGGTTCGAGGGCTGAGTATCCGAGTTCTGCGAAGGTGGCTCAGATCAAACTAAGTAGACTAGGATGCATGGAGTGCTTACTGAGGCTAGGGTACTGAAAGGGGACGCTATCTAGATCAGGAAGACTCGTAAGGTCCAGGGGATAAGAGGGACCGATCCATGCGTTGCGAATTTCGTGGTCCCTGAGAGTTTAGGTGGTGAATCAGCGAGAGGAACGAGACAAAAGAAAAGAACGTAGTACTTTCTCTGAGAGAGTGATGATAGGTAGCAGAAGGTATGAGTTAGATGCCAAAACAATAATACAATACAAATGTGAGAGATTGACCTGTTCGCGTGTCAAAGGATGGACAAGGATGCTTGGATGTACGAAGTGAGCCTGGAGAGAAAGGTGGTTTGGTGGGTCATATCCATCCATGTCCTCACCTCAGATCACCCCTGTGTTGACAGAGGTACGAGAACACCGAAGAGAACGATGTGGAAGGAACCCATATTTCATAGGAACCTACGCACAGTCTAATCGACTCGGGGAATCAGGAGAAGCTGCACAATAGTTCACTCACCTACTGGATGCGGACCTATCGGACCGGTGTTGACGCGGAAGAGGGGGGCTGCCACGAAAGCCCCGTCACGCCGGAGACGCAAGACTGCATCACGCAGTTCAAGGGCAGCATGGTGCTCTTCAGAATTGTTCTGATGAAAGTAAATGTCTAGTATCATGACAGGAATAACACAAAGGCGACAAGCGCTCGAGGGTCAGAACTTGGAAGTGACTCGCAAGGCACAATCCGAACACTCACGGAAATGCCACTCTCTGGAACTCGGTGAGACTCTAATTTGTAGAACGGCTGGTTTGGACTTACTTGACCTCGTTATTGACTACTTGCTCAAGATCAGTTGGGGGAGACATAAGATAGGAGACGCGGGAATAGATTATGTAATATATACATATTTTAACGATAACGATAAATGTTACATAAGATTAGCAAACTAGTAGGATATTTCATCGGACCAGGCTTGGTCAAGCCCAACTCCCACTCTCAACGATGACCTCTTCCCCGGCCCACTGGCATCCGCGCCTTTGCCGACCCTCCAAGATTCACCCCGTCTTTTACTTCCCTTGGGAGGACTAATTGAGTGATCATAAGTATCGAGAACTTGCTGATTTTCATTTTTGGGTCTGCCTGTATTATGTCTAGTCACGTATTTTGGCACCTTAAAAATTGTTCCACCTCGTTGAGGTTGACATCGAAACATGCATAAAAACTACATTCAGTTCAATACAACCTATGTTACTGAAAACAAGGTAACTACTCTCTTCCCTTCTCATTGACACAACCAAACTAGGCTCCTAATTCTTTGAATCCAGCATTTCTGTCGCCTTCTGCAAATCTTCATCCAAGTCGGTGAGCCAAGCCCACTCCCAGTTCTTCGTTATTCTGTCGCCGAGCTCTTCCAGGGGGATGTCTCCTGCCTGCCCCACGCTCAACTGTCCACTGCGTATCGCGCTACGGGCTGCTTGGTTCGCACAGGGCCGTCTCAACTTGTCATACACAGCCAAGGCATGAGGTACTGTCTTCAATGTGGTAGACGGGTGTCCAAGTACCAACGCAAGCAGGTATGCATCCTGTACTGGTTTTCAGTCACCAAGGACTGGGCATGAGTGCAAGTGAATCATACCTCAACACTTTGTCCTGCACCAGTTCCCTGGAAGGGTGTCATTCCATGGGCTGCATCTCCAATCAATGCCACCCGGCCATGATACTGTGTGGGCAAATATTTCACACTATGGACCGCCCACAACGACCCTTTCTCTATGCACTGTCATGGATGACGTGGCATCAGGAACGGCAGGTAATTGATGGCGTGGTGCTGCGTTACCTCGAGGATCGGCTCCGTCTCTTTCTCGAGCCCTCTGAATGGCTTGCAAAATTCATCCTTGGTCAATTCTTGCACCCATGGCCCGTCAAACCCCTTTCTCCCGGATGTGTCAGGTTCGTAACATGTACGGACGAGGTCTTCGGCCAATGTGAACCCGACAAAATTTATGGACTTCCCTTGTGAGATCGGGTACGCAAGGATGAACTTTCGTCGAACTTCAGGATGGTGTATTCATTCAAAGATATCTATCGCACTCACGGCGTCCTTCCCCAGGTACTGAGTAGCGCTAATCAATTTACGCCTATCAATGAAATGAAGGAAATTCATTTACCACTGTGGGCTCTTGAAGTAATTGATGATCCGGCATGCGATCCCGGAGGTCTTGGGCATCGATAAGCGTGCGGTAAGTTATTACGCCGCTCCATATGGGTTCTATACAAGACAATGCAAAATCTGCTTCTGGTCCGGGAAGTGTCTGGGCTATTTCGTGCATCAAGCAGCCGCGCACGGCCGACTTGATTCCATCTGCACCCACAAGTACGTCACAAGTTGACGACGATCCATCCGTAAAGGTCAAGGTTATCTGAGAATTCGACGAGTCCGCCGGTTGAGTGTACGAAACTAGTCTCTTCGACGTGTGTGTCTTGCACGAAGGCGACAAATGTGAAAACAAAATTCTGTGAAAGTCAGCTCTGTGGAATCTCATCAAATCGCCTAGGATAGAACTATCATCAGTCGACAATCGTCCAAAGAGCAATTTCTTACCCTTGGTCATCATTCGAAACAGCTCAACACCCTGGGGCTGATCGCTCTTGCGATATCGGAATGTTGGGACTATATCCTCCGTGTGAGATGACGGACCACAAGGACAGTAGGTGATATACTTACCGAAATCTTCCGTGTATTCGTAGCACGTCGCAGTCTCTATGAGTGCCTGCTCGATACTCTTGCCCATCTTCCGAAAGGTCTTATAAACGTAATTAAGATGTCATTAGTCTGCAATGGAACTGGCTTTGGGGAAACAAGGGCTCCCACCCTGAACACTCGTGGCCAAACCCCGACTCCAGCGCCGACCTCGCCAAATTGTCTTGCAGCTTCGAATATTTCGACCTCGATATCCGGGTACTTTGATAAAGCCACTGCAAATGTCAAGCCTCCGACACCTCCTCCGCTGGTCAGCGTTGATGGTGAAACAAATCAGTTACGATTATTGTTGTGAATGCGGAATAGATTCGAAGTCTCTTACCATATCGCCACCTTGAATTTCGCATCAGTCATCTTGTGTATCACTATGCACGATGTGGATAAGCGCTATAATCAAGCCTATTTATATTTGTTCGATTTCGAAGGCTGTTCATCCATCTAATTGAATCCGGAAGCAATTTCATTACCTTATCTTTTTAATTGATTTATAATCTCTGTCCGACTGGCATTAGTAAGGGGGACAGGCTACGTGGCTGCTCTGGCAAAAGTTATCCCACACGTTCCGCCGTTCCCGCTGGCAGTTTTAGACGCAACAGACTTGCGTTACCTCGCTCGCTTGATACATAGTTGAGGAGGAAGTTTGTACTGTGCAGTGGCAAAGATAAACAGGTTTTGTGGATCCGATGGAGGGCGGCGAGATAGGGAAGGGGAAGATCAAGTTACATACCTCGGTGTCACGCAACCGGAAGCTACTAGTAGATCAGCCGTACAGCCAAGAGTAGGAAAGCCTGTCCCCCCTACGGAAGACTACGTGCAGCCGAATGCTGGTGTTTTATTTAATGAGCGTCATCGACCGCTTGCTTCATTGGACGGATTAGTTCCCAGTCTAGGTCAAACGCCGGGCAAAAAAAGGGATGGTACCAGCCAATCGGAAGATCACGATTTGACAAGGGAGCAGAAGTTCCGCGTCACGTTACAAGCCAGAGCTACACAGATTAGCATCATGACCCATTGAGTATAAATGTCCGATGGAACCGCGCGACACCAAGGCAACGCACTCAGAAGTTGATATGAACCACGTAAAGGCCCATCGTAATCACCCGAACCGAGGGACTTGCATACTAAAGGTGTGTGAAATTTTGATTGCGCCGCTTGGAGGGAGAAATAACACCTTGAACTGGCTTGAAAGATGAGCATAAATCCAAGTCGTGTACGTATGATGTGGTGACAGAGCGCATTTAAATTTCCGGATATGAGCAGTTGGCGAGGCACACGGACAAAGAGAGTGATCTAAACGCGGATGCAATGTTATGGTCGAACTTGTCCGAGTCTGAGCGACACGACCGTCGAGGTTCGCCCCTCATATCTGTAGCATGGGAATCAGACAGGTACCTGCACATAGAGTCACGAATATCACTGCACTACTAGAACGACGGGTCTTCGACCATGGAACGAGAATATTTCAGTTAGGGTCCTTGATAGCAGCCAGTGCTCAGCGCTCAGCGCTCAGCACGTAAGCAATATTGTTCAAACACCGTCTACTGATGCCGCTGACTCATTGAACCATACTGGGAAAACCGATCACAAGCGAAGCAACATCATGCTGCTGAAAATCACTGAGGCTTCAAACGACTGAGAAACCAGGTTTATCTTCCACCGCAAAGTTTGTCGAACTTCATATTTACGACTGACCGTTGGACATCACATGCCAATGAGCTGCTCGCTCCCTCGTAGTACTTGTACACCAATAAAAATGCAAGCGTTGCTCAGCTCAAACCACTCTGGCCCCGGGCTTCGAGTCCAAAATTTCCACCGCGTCGCGTAGTGTATCCTCCATATCAGTAAGCCAAGCCCACTCCCAGTCTTTCGTCATTCTGTCTCCAAATTCTGCGAGGGGGATGTCCCCAGCTTGCCATGCACTCATCCTTCCGGACACCATTGCACGCATAGCGACCTCGCACGAGAACGACCTCCTTAGTTTGTCATAGACGGCCAGTGCCCGAGGTATCGTCTCCAAGGTGGTTGATGGGTGCCCAAGTAGAGTGGCCAGCAAGAAGGCGTCCTAGTAGAATTCGTCAACCATTAATGACCGTAAACCGGATGAGAATGAGCCGTGCCTCGACACCCTGTCCTGCACCTGACCCTTGAAAGGGTACCATTCCGTGGGCCGCATCGCCGACCAATGCGACCCTACCATGGTATTGTGTAGGCAGACATTTCACAACATGGACTGCCCATAACGATCCTTTCTCGATGCACTGTCGCAAGTGGGTATCATCAGAGATTACAGGCGACCAATGACGTGGATTTAGTTTACCTCCAGAACTGGTTCCGTCTCTTTCTCAAGCCCTCTAAATGGCTTACAAAATTCTTCCTTAGTCAACTCACGTACCCATGGTCCATCAAACCCTCTCCTCCCAGTCGTGTCCGGTTCGTAACAAGTACGAGAAAGCTCTTCGGATAGAGAAAACCCTGCGAAGTTTATAAATTTCCCGTTCGAGATCGGGTAAGCAAGGAATAGCTATTAATCGGGTTTCAGAACGACACCAGCATATCTATTCAGGGATGTTGCACTCACGGTGTCCTTTCCCAAGTACTGTGACGAGAGATCTCATCAGGAGCCAAATAAAGCGGGAAGAAGTCGGCTCACCATCGTGGGTGCTTGGAACACCCGATGACCCGGTGCACGGGCCAGAAGGTCCTCAGCGTTGATCAATGTGCGGTAAGAAATTACCCCGCTCCATATGGGATCTGCACAGGACAACGCAAAGTCCGCTGCTTGCCCGCTCAGAGTCTGAGCAATTTCGCGCATCATGCACCCACGCACGGCCGACTTGACACCGTCAGCACCCACTAGCATGTCGCAAATTGACGACGATCCGTCTGTGAAGTACAAGGTTATCGGAGAGTTTTCTGGGCTCTCCGGCTGGGTATAAGAGACAAGTCGTTTTGACGTATGCGTCTTGCATGACGGTGGCAGATGGGATAACAAAATTCTGTGAAAGTCTGCCCGATGGAATCTCATTTGATCACCTGTGGGAAATTCATCAGTTGATATACCGCGTTGAAATCGGAATTCTGTCACCCTTGGACATCAATTGAAATAGGTCGACTCCCTCGGGTTGATCACTCTTGCGATAGCGAACACTTGGAACTATATTCCTAATGAGGAAGCGGTTCCTGACTTGTCTCCGGCGCACTTACCGAAGTCTTCTGTGTACATGTATCCTGTCGCTGCCTTCACGAGGTCGTGCTCGAAATCTGGACCCAACTTCCGTAAGACCTTCAAGCATATTCGGATGATATCAACGTTTTGCCAATTAGCCCTGGAAAGGGAATTGCACCTTGAGCACTCGTGGCCAGAACCCAAAGCCTGCACCGATCTCGGTAAATTTTTTAGCAGCTTCGAAAACCTCAACCTCGATATCCGGATATTTGGACAGCACAACGGCCAATGTCAAGCCACTGACGCCTCCTCCGCTATCAGTACACGCGAGACTGAGTCAGACTCTGTGATAAACTATTAAAGACATCGATAACTCCTTACCACACTGCAACTTTAAACTTGGCTTCTGTCATCTGGTGAGTATTCTGCATAGTCGTTGTCGTCGATATGTTGAAGCGAAGCGAAGCAGTGGAATCCTGAAGGAATCGCGTCTCTTTATACTTTGTCATTTGATCATCTGATCTTAGGGAAAAGGGAAATTGTCAAGCGCCACCGTATCAGGCCCGATTGGAGCGCGGGACCAAAGGGAGTAGTGACATCGCGAAGCGATAATGTGGAAAACACTCACAAAGCGTCCACTGGAAATGATACTAAGTCGATACCATGAGAATATCCTAATAGTGTCAACGGCACTCGCATTTCCTGAAAAGAAGAAGCAAAAAAAAAGGACAGGGCCGAGTCTGCAGATAGACTTGCGGATAGGCAGCGTATTATCAAACCTGTGAGTCCCAGGCGCAGGGTAAGCGACTAAAGTTGCAGCAGGTTGGAAAACCGGCAGATTTTATAATCCGCGACGGGATCAAACCGGGTAGAAAAGAGTTGACACAGGTAGTTGTGATTTGATTTGTCAACAACATCAACCTGGGTAGTTAGTGTCTGTGCCACTGCCAATATGCCACTTACAAAACGAGTCCGTCCATACTAAGGGCCTGGCGCCCTCTTTTCCCCAAACGTACGTACTAGACAAAGTACATTCCACGCGATCCGAAATGATTGTTCGGCATAATCATACATATACATATGCATATGTATGTATGTCGAATCGAGGCACGGAGAAAAGAGCAACAGTTCCATAAATAAATCATCCATAAACGTAATCATTGGCCGCAATTGGCGGGACTCTAAAAGTGATCCTCAAGGCTTCAGCTTGAAGTCACCACTAGTAGAAGAATCTAACCACTAGTAGTTCTCGGGACTCTGGTTACTCAACTTTGATACAAGGCCAGTCCATCAACTTTGTGAGTACGAATACGCTCGTTGCTATGATCAATTCGTCTGGGTGGTTATCAGATTCGCACCGAGTTAGCTTCCTCAGAACTACTAAGCATGATTCAGAGAACTGATCCATCGTCAAGATCAAATTTTTTTTGATTGCTTAGGGCCCAGCGCACAAATCAACATGGGTTTTACATATGTCATAGGTTATTCCCAGACATACCATGTGTTAGAAGCATTCCGGGATGGCTAAGATCATTATCCTGCAGAGCATATGGAAGAGGACGAGGCCACTCCTGCATCCCTTCCTCTGTGGGTGGAACTCGAGTACACTGTACGTCTCTAATCTGATTGTTCGTGTTCACTGACTCTGCACGTCCACATCAATAGCATATGAAAATGCTGGCCGGCGCGTCCGGTCGTGTCCTCTTCACGCATCTCTCTCTAAAATCCGGTGCCTCCCTGCGCGAGAAACTGGATTCCGACATTGGACCGTGCGCATCCTCGGAAGTTTACTCGCAATCCATCTTGGAACTCCTCCAAGACCAAAACGTACCACTCCCTAAAGTATGCCTACTTGACCCCAAGGCCGAACGCGCACTCGCCCCAGAGGACGGTCAGGAATTCTCGTGGTTCCTGTTTGGGGCAAGCAGCTTTTTCGACATGCCGTTGGTCGTTGACTGACCCCCTGCTTTGGTCGTCTTAGGGCATTCTAGGTAATTCCGACCTTCTACTTCAACGTCACGTCCACTCGATCTCATCAACACAGGCGACGATCCACCCAGGGATCGCACGTCGCAACTCCGTCAGCTGGGGTTCCCGACGCGCCATCTGGGATCCACGCAGATGACGACGGATACGGCTCTCGGCGTGACGAAGCGCGTCATCGATGACAAAGGTGAGCGAGCAATCAACATCGTGATCATTGTGATCCTGCATTTGGTTACTGACTCTGTGTTCGTCCGATCGTATCGCATCTACAAGTCCCGCTGATCGGTATTCCCTATGTGGTACGTCTTGGTGCTTACCCTAATGAGACGCGCGCGTTGGTCGACGATATGTAACCCCTGAGCCATCCAGGAATTTCCGACTATCAAATTCAACGTCAAGGAGTCTGTCGAGATGCCCTTTAGTCAGTAGAACCTCGCCTCTGTCGATGATTCGCTGCTGATACCACGATATTGTTACAGAGTACATCGCGGACAAGCCCGGTGGGGAACCACTTCTTCCCCCCGGAATGAAGCAACTGTTGTACGAGGACTTGAACAAGGGATTCGATTTCTGAAAAGTTGAGGATAATGACATGGGAAGTTTCTACTGTGAATCGGGATCGCCCTACGTGCCGGGCGACATCTGCGCCGCGATCTGGTAGAGTTAGTTCCGTGGCATGTCGATCACCTCATGACACGATCTGTTGGTTTCCGCTGTATCGTGATCATGTGCGATTAAAAACGCTGCCTTGATAGCATCTAAAACTAAGATACAAGATACAACAGCAACATGGATATTACAAAATGGTCCATATTACAAAATGGCAACTTATCTCCGATGTGTGATAAATGCAAAACGGTATACAACCGATTAAGAGTCCCTATGAAGATGTCACCACCAGCTAGGAAAATAAGAGAAACATGTTAAATGAGTACTCGTTCGATCGCCTGGATCGAACCAGCCAATCACGATAAGCTCGTCCATATACAGAAGAAGAAGAAAGTTCGGTAGACTGTTATTGTGTGGATCATAATGGATGAAAGGAACGTCATAGAAGGAATCAGCATTGCAATTTCTGTGATGAAATGCCATCGTCGTCGACGACAGGTATCACGAGCGTCGCCCCAGGCCGAGGCTCTGCTATTGCCGCTGAAGCTTCTCGAGCGCCTGCGGATCCCAAGGCGGCGGGTATCTCGCATCGATCAGATTCTGATCCGCAAGTGCATCCCTCATCCGATCCCTATCGTTCATGCCCATCCGGGCTCGACACCGAACAAGACGGAGCTTCGTCCTCGTTATCCCTGAACACATCGACAACGTGAGCAACGCGCTCCAAAGGGGAAGGCGAGTCAAGATAAAGACAACTCACAGGTCGCTATCGTGTTCCGATCCTCCTCCATGAACGGGCTGTCCTGCTGGAGATCGTCTTGCAGAGTGTAAAGACACCAAAGAGACTCTTCATACAACTTTTCGCATTCATCAGGACTCGTCGCCTGATCCAGGAGTTCTTTGCGCGCAGCTGTTCGACTCTGCGAAACCGAACAATGAGGACGTTAGTTCTCACATGGACGAGAATGTATGTTACTCACGAGTAGCAGCGCCCGATCGTATATCAATTGATCGAGGTATATCTTAGGACCGTCGTATTGCACTGGCAACCATGTCTTCACAAGCGCTGCGCGGTCGTTACACTTAATGAACTGCTCCTTGAACCATGCAAGCGCTAACCAGCCAGAATATGTCAGTCGTCATATGTGTTGAACGTAAACACAGAGATCAAATTACCGTCGTCAAAGCCCACGCTGACTACGAAATCCCCATCGGGATATCGCATGCGCAGATGTTCTTGATAGTTTCGTAGTTTGTCTATTCCTTGCTGTGAGAACGTCATCAAGAGCATGTACACTGCAACGCAGGTCACAGCAGTGAATTCCACTTCCTGATCTGCGTTCCGCCGTCGTTGGGCTTGCTTTTCAGGTTCGCCTTCTCGACGAGAAAACTTGGCAGGATCAGGAAGTGGCTCTACGAGTGAGATCACGTACACATCAGCCACGACACGGATGAAATGATCAAGGACAACTGACTCTGTGGAAACGCCTTGACAGATTCGTACATCTCGTCTGCCCAGTGAGTCAACACGTCCGTTTTCTGCGCTAACTCCTCCAATGCAGCCAATAGCTCATCCTCCATTGGGTCACGAGATAAAAGAACGCCGTTCCTGACTATGTTTTCGTCTGTGGGTACTCTCAGTAAAATTTGCGGTCGGCGCGGTGAAGATGGGGCATGGTAGTGGCCAGAACCTGGGGAAATGGGTGATTTGGGTGTCGACACCCCGAATAGCTTGCGTGATGCGAGGGATAGGGCGCGGCTGAGCGCGTTGGAGGCCACTCGTGTGGGGGAGGAAGAAATGGGAGGTGCAAGAGGGTGTGGTGGGGGAGGAAAGGTGGTATTGTAATTCGTAGGGATCGGGGCGGTGAGAGGAGAATCCGAACGGGATGAAGGTGATGGACGATCCAAAGGAAACGTTTCATCCACAAGGGGAGATCCTGCTAGGCGATGCTCGCGAGGAGTCTTGCGACGGGTTGTGCTGAGTTCTGTCAGGATAGTTTAGTGAGCGATCAACTTGGATTGGCGGTAATGAGAAGGAACATACCGTCAACAGCGCGATTAAACTCGAGTGCACGCACATCACCGACGAGCACATATTCTTTTCGGATAATCCCATCCTCTTCTGATTCTCCAGGAATGATAGAGCCTTCGGTGGATAACGGCTTTGGTATTAGGCGTCCTTTGTCATTTTCAGCGACCAGATCAGATTCTGTGTCAGTTTGGATTTGAGGTCGTTCGAACGGGACTGGGGGTGTCTTACCACGCCGCGAAGATGAGCTATCCCTGCTGATCAACATCAGCTGATGGGAGATTGAATAAGTTGATGTATTACCTTCGAGAAGATGGGCCAGGAATGGGCGCAGAGACCAGATCATCCGACGACTCCTCTCTTCGGCGAAAATGAAACTTGCTGGGTGGGATCATCACTTTGGGATCGAGCACCTCCGGGGGAATTACTTTGTGATGCTCTGGAACTATATCAATAGGTGGTTCGTCGTCTTCTGTCTGCATGCTTGGAACGGAGGTGATGGTGCTTGCGCGCATTGGAGGTGCAGGGGCTGGACGAGGAAACTTCGATTTCGCAAGGGCTTCACTTTTGAAGAATTCCTCAAAAGTAGCACGTTCCACTGGACGACGTCTCAGAAGAGCGCGGATAAGATCTTTGATATCAGCAGGCACGATCTGTGGCTCCTCCGGTTTGGCTGACGCAGAATGTGAAGGGGGCTGATGTGAATTCGCACGCGGGATATCCTCATCCGGGAACTTGACGCCTTTGGAGTGTTCGATCTTCTTGAGAAGCTCGACGTGATTTTGCGCGCGAAATGGTGGCTTTCCTACGCACATCTCAAATAGTACAGCGCCAACGCTCCAAAGATCAGCTTTTGCATCATACTTCTCATATCGCAAGATTTCGGGTGCCATGTACAACCTAATTCTGAACTCAGTACTGTACCAACCACCAAGTTGGACGTGAACTTACGGTGAACCGCAAAGAGTCTCTGCTAACATCGCGTTGGGAAGGGAGCGCGCGAACCCAAAATCAGCAACCTTCAGGATTGGCACGCCAATAGGATGCCCTTTCGCGAGTTCCTCCGGGGGTGCTGGCGTCAAAAGAAGATTCTGTCCTGGATCAATATGAATACGAAAAAGAAAAGACAAGGTCTACCTGAGGCTTGATGTCTCTATGGATAAGGTTTCTAGTCCGCAGGAATTTAAGTGCTCGAGCTATAAAAAGGTTTGTTCTGCGTGCGAATGGAATGGAGAAAGAAACGCACCCAGCTGGCGTAGAAAGCTGCGCATGACTATCTCATCTAGGCCACCAGATCTTGGATGGGGATAGTACTGAAAGGCAGCTCCTGGAGCCGGCGAGTATTCGAGGCCTTCGACGCGACCACGCTTCTTGATGTAGTTAGTCAGGTCGCCGCCTGCACAGTATTCCATGATGAGGAATATGTTTCGTTCCGCACGCTACGGGAGTACCTATGAGCGCAAGAAGGAAAACGGATAGCGCGGAACAAGAGGGAATGATGCCTCCTGGCGGGTAAGAAGAGGTCACATGAGTGGCCTCCTTCGCATCCAAGCGACTGTCTGAGAGAACGAAATGGCGCATACCACAATATCGATAAGCTTGGTGATGTGGCGATGTGACAGGGACTTGAGAATTTCGATTTCACTTTGCAGATTGTCGAGTAGCTTGGCTGTGAGGATATCTCTGCGAACGGACTTGATAGCGACTGTCTGGTGTGTTTCCTGATGGACGACGACATAACTCTGAGCTAGCGAACCAAAGAGACGACAGGGCGATACGCACCTCGTGGTATCCTTTGTACACGGTTGCAAAGCTCCCCTTTCCGATGTTGCTCACAATCACATACGGACGAGGTTCGTCGTCCTCGGCCGGGCGCCTGGTGGTGGACGTATCCTTGTCTGGTGGCATTCGTTGTGGGTGCCCTTTGACGGGCTTTGGTTGCATGCGATGGTGAGTGTTGGAGACAGAAAGAGAATGGAATTGTCGCGGCTCGGGTTGCTAATTAGCTTTGCAGGGGTCCCTCAGCCGATCATACAGCCTTCCCTTTTTTGGAAGGTTGTTCCCGCCTGCTGACTAAGCGAATGGTATGTATGTAGTGACTCAGAAAACGTAGTAAGTAGGAGCCTTTGATCACGACGCTAGGAATATCTAGAAACCGTGGAGAGAGAAGGAGGATCAACGTACACGGTAGTCGGATCTGGTCCAGTCCCCGGATCACACCAATACGGTAAGTTTCTGCGTCGGGGCTCGCCACCAAGGCAGTGTCGCTTGCCGAACTACCATGAGCGCTCAGGCGTCAGTTAAAGTACTCTGTGGATGAAATAGCGCTGCCATACACTGAGTCATTCACTGTCGCTGACTAGGTCCCCAGTATCATTTGGTCGTACCACTCTGCCTCAGACTAGTAAATGATATCCAACCGAAATGCAGGCAAGGCAAGGTCAAATGCCATCGACCGCCAAATCAAACAAGAATCGAGAAAAGTGAACGTTCTCTTACTCGGTACGTCCTTTCGTTCAGCCCTGTTGCATCTAGCACCTCTGACTTTCACCCAGGGTCAGACCCAGAGAGGTCGATAGTTGTTAAGCAAATGAAAGTCCAGCATGGCTTGACTAACAGCGAACTGGTACATTATCGTCTCAATGTATACCAAAATTGCCTCGACAATGCCCAAGCGCTCGTTCGTGCCATTCGTGACATGGACATCAAATATGCCAACCACGAAAATAATGTAATGTCTGCATCACATTCACATTGCCTTTCCACTGATTCATTCGAGCAGGTTAATGCTGATCGCATTCTTGAATATTACATCCACTCTACCTCTTCGTTGGTTTTCTTTCCCGAAATTGCCTGGGCAATCCATCATGTATGGCAGGATCCAGTTATACCGAAAGCCCTGGACTTTCGGGACAAGCTTTGCCTTGGCGAGCATGCCGAATAGTCGGTCTTTAATAATATTCTTCTTTCTTCGTACTGATACTGATCATCAGTTTTTTCGAGGAGATCCTTAGGATCGGGTCTCCCCGTTACCTGCCTACGAACGCTGACATCTTGAGAACACGAGAAAACATATCACAGCTCATCGAAACTTGCTTCAACTCTGGTGAATTCCGGTACGTTTAATCGTAGCCGGCATGATTCTGATACCGGAACCCGCTCACCGATTTAACCTTCGTAGGATGTCCGTAATCAACTTTGGTGTCCGGAGCTCGGCTCACAAATGGATACATTGTTTTGAGGACATTCCTTGTGTCCTCTTCTGCGCGTCGTTGAGCAACTATGACCAGGTCTTTCAGCAGGACGATCGTCAGGTATACGTCTTGTCTCCTCAAATTGGCTACCGCTGACGTCGACTGTAGAATGGATTGAGCGAATCCATTACGGTCTTTGACTCTATAGTCAATTCCCATCGGTTCGCACACTCGAGCATTATCGTACTTCTGACTGGTATCGACGCATTCAGGGACAAGCTACCCAAAGTACGAACTAACCTTCCTTCACACTCCACGTTTCACTTTATGACGTCTACTAGATACCACTAACGAAATTTTTTGCTGACTATGTCGGCGGTACCGACTTCAACGAAGGGCTCGGGTATATACTATCGCGATTCGTGCAAGTCAATCGAGCAAAGGTCTCAGTGTATTTCATGTACGTCTCCGTGTCCCCACGTTGTGACTGTAACCTTCACTCACTCCCTTTTAGCCTACACAGAGCTAGCGATCCGGCAACTCTCCAGCGCCTTCTCGCGATCGCCCAAAAGACCACCCTGCAGAACGCCTGGAAGGAATTCCGAAGGGAACCGTCATTTTCGGCTGTGATGCGAATCTGGTCTATGCGCTCCGCGTTTTCTCCTGTTTGGAGTCGGACTCGGCGACCACACCTTTCATTTGGGTACTACCATAGCACCATACAACCTTCTCTACCTCGCTTTCCAAGGGGAGTGTAAATACTACCTTGCAGTCATTCGCCACCAAGCTACCGCTCTCCGAAATACCCATTTATAGTCTAAATCGATCTCGATCTAGCAAAGAAACTACAACCACATCTCTCTCTTTTTTTGCGAAGTAGATTAATTACATGTGGTAAACTGGTACATGCAACATAATATCCTGCAATGCACTAGCCCATGGTATATGACGGAAGTATCGAAACCCATAAGGCCAACACTAAAAAACGAGCAAGCATGCAATCTGTATGTCAAAAGAACAACTATTCAATGCGTCAGTCAAATATACGTAAGGTATATTTCGAAATTAAGAACTAAGCAAGGAAAAGAGATGGGAAGAAAGAAAAGTGTTTGCCCGATCGTAGCATGACGCAACACGCATCACCGACTGTTCAGCTTCTTCTCCGAGTCGAAAAACGCAACTAACTGCCCGACGGGTACCTTCTTTCCCGCACCCACCAACGGCTTGTTCTTCTCCGATCTCGATTGTCGTCGTAGGACCAGCGGATCAACAAACCGAGAGTGCAAGTGTTCCCCCCCACTACTGCCACTCAAACGGCTGCTCCCGTCCGTCCTAATGTCTGTCGACTGCGACCGCAGACGGTGTTTCGAAACCGCAGCCTGATTTGCCTGCAACATGGAGGAACTGCTGTATGTTGACTGCGCTCTCGCCCTCGGGCTAGCCGCCAATCCAGGCTGTCCAACGCCACGTCCGTCATCCGCCGTCGCACTCCCGCCCACAAGCCTGATCCCGCTAGCCATCACACCCCCCACGCGCGCAGCACCCTTCCTTCCGACCGTCTGCATGTCCTGATCGTCGTCGTCATCCTCACTACTCTCCGCTGCGTTCGAGAAATATGCAGTTCCCATTCCCATTCCCATTCCCACCATCGTCCTCGTCCTCTCCCGCTCGTACTCGGCCTCCACCTCAGGCGGAGCAACGATCGGCCCGCCCAACGCCACCGTATACCGTTTCCGCGCACCGGATAGTGGCGTTGGACTGACGCTCCCTCGCCTTACACCTTGCATGCTCGGAGGAGGCGGAAGGCCACTTGGAGTCGGAGACGTCATGCGCGTCGGTGGAGACGTGGGCGGGGGGGTAGAGGAGAGTTCAAACGGGGAAGACAACATGGGTGGGAGGCCGGAGAGCACCACCGAAGATCGTCGGGAGGTCGGGGGTGGGGAGCTGGCAGGGGTATGCGTAGGGGAGACAACGTCGCCCGGGCTGGTGTAGTCTCCTGTAGGGTAAGGAAGACGTGTGCCGGCCGCCCTGGACGCGTTCTTCGCAAGAGGGGGACTTGTGGACTCACGGGCCGTGAGCGAGGACATACGCCGGGGGGTTGACATGATGCTCGTCGCTGGCATGTTTATCACGCTCCCTGGGGGACTGTTGGAAACCAATGAACTAAACGAAGATTCGTGCGTGCTCGCGATCATGGACTCTGTCGGAGGTGCTGAACGTAGTTCAGGAGAGTCCTGAACTGCAGTGTTGGACGATAGGACCGCAGGAGACGTGGCAAAACGTGCCATTTCTCTTCCGAGTTCGGTGATACGTCCCTGCAGTTCGGTAACGTCGTCTTTGATCACCCGAAGGTCTGCCTGGGATGAAGGAGTGGCGTTCTCCTGCCCGTTCGCTTTTTCTTGCTCCTTCTCTTTGTTACGCTCGTTTTCCTTGTCGACGAGCCAGCGCTCGACGTCGCCCATGCGCTCCTCGAGGGCACGCACGTGGGATACCGTCCAGCGTTCGAGCTTCTCGAACCGTTTGGCGATGGTTAACAGCGTCCCTGGGACATCCAGAGTTCCCGAGGGTGTAAATGAAGCATACGTGGGAGGTTGTTCACGTGCGGGAGAACCACCTGGCGATGTCCCCCGCTGAAGCGAGATCGGAGAGAGATTGATAGGCTGTGGCACCAGTGCAGGCGATAACTTGACCGGCGTCTTGTTAGCCGTAGGAGAAGTGGGCGAGGATGACGCTCGGGGAACAGAGCCACTGGGGGGAATCTTGAGATTGATATACGCAGGGTCTGTGTACTTGCTCTTGGGGCTTGCAGGCCAACTACCGCCGTTGCTGGTGTCCTTTCCCTTGGGACTCTTCTTCTCCTTTGGACGCGATCGAGCTTCCTCGATTACCTTTTGAGCAGGCGTGAGCTCCTTGGTAGGCGTGAGCTTAGTTTTGGTGGCCTGCCACCAACCCGACACGCCCTCCTTGGCCGACGAGGCAGGCGAGGGGGGGTTGGGGAGTGTCTGTGATCTACCTCGTGGAGGAGGCAAGGGAGGTGACGCTTGGGGCGAGCCCGAGTTCATCATGGCGAGGATACGTTCTTCCTGTGCGCGGCGCTGCTCCGCTTCCCTGGTGAGTATCAGCTCGGCTTCGCGCCTGCTTCGGTCGCGTTCTCGCAATGCCTCTGCTTCCAGTTCGGCATCTGAGGGGAGGGGACGGATCGCCGTCGCGGGGCTGATGAGCGAGCCAACGCGTTGCGCGAAGTTGGCCGCGAATTGTGTCATTGACGCCGTGGGGGACTGGCTGCGCACCCACGTGCGGTCAGCGTCGTCGTCGTCGTCGTCGTCATCATCGTCACCAGATTGGCTGTCTTGAGAGTTTCTTCTTGGTATGAGGTCGTTACGGAGGGGCGAGTGTCGCCCGCGGGGGGAAGGCGGGTGTCCGTAGACAGGCTCTGGCTGTAAGCGTCGATCAGCCTGATTCACTGTGCGTGCTGGGCGTCCACCGCACCAAATTCAGCGACGTCGGAGGTGGTATCGACGAAGCGGCTTGACGCCGCTGCTGGGCTGCTTGCATGATGGACGCTGGGATAGGCCTGGGCGATGCGAGGGCGTTGAGATTGGCGATACTTGGGGAGAGAGAGGTGGTTGATGACGTGTTGAGGGACTGCGAGGACATCGTGCGACACGGCGAGCGGAAGTTGAGTTTGGTGCCTGCTCGCTGTGGGCGACGACGAGCGCGACGTCCGCGTGCTGAGCGGGGACGTCGAGATTGGCGTTGGAGTTCACGACAGGCGTGCGAACAAACTTCCTGAACGAGAATTGACTGATCCCGACTAACCCACTAGGAGAAAAGAAATTTTGGCGGGGCGCGCTGACGGCGACGTGGCTTTCCCGACGACGTCCATGACAACCACCGCGACAAGCAGCACGGGCCATTCATGGATTCGAGACGCGCAGAGACGTACGTGTTTGTGTCCAGTTCGCCGTTCAGCGCTCATTCTTGCCCATCGCCAGGCTTGAGGCGCTCTCTGACTACCTGCAGCACCAGAGATCCTTGCTTGCACGAACACAAGCCGATATCTGGAAGCTAAAGAGGCTCAGAGAAGAAATAAGCGCGTCACCAGAACACTTGATCCAGGTGCTTCCTTCTCTGCTCCGTCATGCCACAACATCGGTGACATTCGGGTATTCTACACAGCATAACGACGCTCGTACTCCCAAACTACCCAGAGTATCCGACCTGCAAGATTGTCATCCGGACCAGTCCTTCCAATCTAAAATTGACTGGCAAGCATTTTCAGCAAGTGGTCTGCGTCCACCACTCAATCCTTGGCCGCATGTCATACTCATGTTCTTCTCTGATGCATAGACCCGACACCCCTACGCACTCTCGCCATTCGAACTCGGATAGACTATACTCAGCAAACCGTCCCCGCTAACACCCAACGATCACCGCTCTCGTTTCTTCAGAAATTCGTCAAAGATGCACGCAAAGCAATTCTCGACCCCGTAGTTGAAAGTTCATCCACCTCCGTTAACATGGGCATCTTATCCAATCCTACCATCACGTCTAATCGTCACCTTAACTCACCGTTGTTGGACGACCATAATCCTATTCCCCACCCTACTTTACCGTCTTCTCTCTCTGACGATGAAAACGAAGCACAGACACCAGATACCGTTCGCAGGCGTGACCGCGCACGCCCCAAGACTCGAGAGATGAAGAAGCGCAAGATAAAAACAGACCTGGTTGTCGGATGCAAGCTTGGAGAGGAGGGATCTAATCATGTATCCATCCAAAGTGACTTGGGAGACGAGAACATGGAAATAGACATCAGTGGAGAGACACCACAGCCTTGCCCATCGGCATCATTGGACGACTCCTTGGACCAAACTGCAGATTCGGATGATGCTCGTGCACAAACTCTGGACGATGCGCCGCGATCCACGAAGATACCGAAGCTGCCAAGAGCCCGTCAGCATATTGATTCACGTCGGGACGGCAGCAATCGGTCGTCCCGTACACGCAAACCCTCTCTGAAACTTCAGTCTCAGTTCCTGACAGCGCGAAATCATGAGCCGTCACCTCCATCAGTTCCCCCAAATCCATCACAAAGCCTTGGTAAGCGTTGTCGCGACGTCGCAGATAAAAACGACACGGCCCCCAAACCGACAAAGTCTGGTCCGTTGTCCCTGGCGGGAGTGAACACAGAGGCCGATCAGAATAGATCTGATACTTACAAGCAAGCCTGGTCCATTTCCGAACAACATCTTCTCGAACGGCTGTTGGAGGAGATTCCAGACGGAGAAAGGAACCGGTACGTGTGTGAATACACAGTCTTCTTTCGGTGCTAACATCCACGGCAGGTGGGCCAAGATATCACAAGCTATGGGAGGGCGTCGGACGCCGAGACAAGTTGCAAGTCGTGTACAGAAATATTTCGAAAAGTTGAAACGGTTTGGAGTGAGCGTAGACAAGCAGAAATCATAGTTGAATAAGACGATGCGTTGGATCGAATGGACAAGAAAGAAAGGCACATGAGACTGGAAAAAGTTATGTATATTTGTAACCCTAACCCTAATTCAGGGTGTGAACCGTACCGGTCCGAACGCTCACACCAGTTTCACGTATTCAGCCTTGCTTTCTATTCCACAAGCTCCACAGTCACCAGACGTAAAGAAACACGATGTCGAACAAGCGGTTTGACGCGAACAAGGCTCAGAATCTCGTCGAGGTGTGCCCTTTAATATTGCGTGTGCGGCACATTGAATCCACGTTGCTGTTTCCCTGTGATTGTGGATGAAGATCGAGAAACAGTGTGTACACGCATTCCGTGATGTGCTGCCCGCCGCGCTGACGAATCTGCGTCCGAGTCTAGATTCGCGGTCAAGGCCGTTGAACATGCGCAAGTGAGTTGCCATGCTGTATCTAGGGTCGCACCCCCTCGTGTTCAACTCCAGTCGCTGATCTCATTCAGACATACTGGAATCTGCTCGAAAAGATTCCCCCGCGCGAACTCAAGCTGTCCAAGTCGGTGACTTTGCGTAATTTAATCTTCGCGCCTCTTGCGAATAACAAATCTGTCGAGCTAGGTGGGATGATGAAATCTATGAACAAACCATGGCCACGTTTCCAGAATTTGGCGAGGAAGGGCATGAGAAACTCGTGAAGCTGGACGAGAACTGGCTCAAGAGCGAAGAGGGAAAGAAGAAATGGAGAGACTTTATCACTCAGTGAGTACGTCTCTTCGTCGTGCCTCGTGTCTCTGCGTCTTCGGATGGTATGTGGGTACTCACCAACAATCCCTTTTGCTATTATGTGATAGATATGAAGGGAAAGTAAAGGATTACAACTTTGGTTCCCTCATACGTACAGACGCATCGAAGGAGTATTCCGAGACCAACACCATATTCGGTGGGTTCTAATCGCATGTGCGGATGTGCTCGTGCTGACCTTGCGATTGTCACGTAGTAATGCGAATGCAATTCCTCGCTATCGAGGTGGGTACATGATAACGTGCGAACCTGGATTGATGGTGATTTGACGGGATGGCAGATTACTCGCAACCGACTTGGACTGAACGACAAGGCGCACGAGATCGCCAAGGCTGATGCGGAGAAAGAACGGCTGAAGAAGGAGAAGGAGGCGGCGAAGGCCGGTAAGAAGAACGGAAAATCATAGAGCCCCACATTGGTGTGTACATTGAAGTCGTGCTCCTTGCTCACATCTCCAATTGTATTCCAGGCGGTGGTCCCTCTCGTGTGTTCGGTCAACCACGGAAATGATTTATGCATGGACTGTTGTGAGAACACGGGTCTGATCCGAACCTGAGCATGAGTCTATAACCCTGTAAGGAGTGTGTTAGTACTGCTAGTACATTGTATCACTTGTGCACGTGATGTGACTGGTCGTGTCGGGGTTGTCACTCCCTTATAGTCAACGTTATGGACGACGACGTGATTTCGATACGCTCGGACCAGTCCGACGACGACGAACGACATGCATCCCGCCGCAAACTGCTCGAGCCTGTTGTGCGCCATGTTGTTGACGCTCTCGGCGGGTATGAGGGCGGCGCGTACCGCATGGGAGACGAGGTGAACGGCTGTCTGCATGATCTCAAAAAGTTGTGGCGCAAGGACGACACCGACGACGAACGCACCGTCGCGCGCATTTTCTGGGAGACGAGGGTCCTCCCAAACGACCTGATTCCCATCCTTCTCGCCACCGCGGGCAAAGGGCACGTCGAGGACAAGCGGGCAATCGCCTGTGCAGACCTCGTCACCGCAATGACCTGGCCCATCGACGTGGCCGAGGAGCTTCGCGAGCTGGACGAGGAGCTGGACAAGGGCACTGATTACACGCAGTTGACGTTGAGTCACTTGAACTACAAGGCAGCTCTGCTCCAGCCTGGCGTCATCCAGGCCCTGTTTGGCATCACGTTGCCTCCTCTGACGAAACCAGCGAAAGAACGGAAGGAACGCGACACCCAAATCGTCAACGTCGTCCTCCATCTTATCCGCAACCTCACGTTCATCAAGGACCTCCCTCCGAACATGCATCTGAGCGCTGATCAGGCGGAATATTCATCTCTGCAGACGAAACTTGTAAAGGCGTTGTCTGAAACACATACCCTCGACCTGTTACTCACTATTTCTGCCAACAATGATCGAGATCCGCTGTTCTACGCTTCGAATACGCTCGTTCTGGAAATTTTTTATTTGTTGTTTCGGGGTGTTAAGCCAACAGCATTGACTATCGACCAAACCAAGGTGACTCCCTACACCTTCGTACGTCAAACGAAAATGCTGAATGAAGTTCACGCAGCAACCTGCCCAAAATCTGCATCGCCTTCTTGCCGCCGAGGACAACAAGAAGAAGGACATTGCACGCAACGCGTCATCCCGCCATTCGCGTTTTGGCACCACCATCGCCGTTCGGCTCAATCCTAATAAGAAGGCACCAGCTGATCGCGGTGGCGATAATGCTGGCTCTTCGGCCACAGCCGGTGCATCGGAAAGGGCGTCATCCTCGAGGCCGCTGGTCCTTCACCGTCAAGCGGCCATCACTCAAGAATCGGGAAATATATTGGACTTTTCGAAGCATCAGAAAGCACGGAAAGCCAACAAGGTTGATGAGCTGGCCCGGGAGGACACTCTCTCCCTCGAGGCTAGGCTCGTTTTGCAGGGCTTCGCGAAAGATTTTGTAGAGTCTTGCTTTAATCGTGTGTTTGGTGGTTTTTCCTATCTGGGTGTGATTCTCACACCCTACAGCGTTCCTTTCCACGCTGTTGAAGGACATCAAGTCGGAGCGGGCCAAAATCACAGAGAAGGACCATCTTCGTCTGCTATATACCACCAAGTGGTTCCTCGAGTTTTTCCTGAACCTACGATCTAAGGAGAATGTCGTCGATGCCAGTCAACGACGTTGGAGCTTCGGGCATGTCGCGGAGGTCACTGACAGGAGCTGGATCGTTTGGGTCCTCAAACGAATGAGGGAGGCGATGGAAGAAAAAGTTTGTTACATCGTTTTTAATTTTTTGCCTTCCTTCGAAACTGACGGGTGGCATATATGTCGTAGCCCAAGATGTGGAATGAATTGCAAGCGGGCATAGAGTGCCTAACGCAACTC
This sequence comes from Rossbeevera pachydermis, assembly GCA_038090155.1. Classification (NCBI taxonomy): domain Eukaryota; kingdom Fungi; phylum Basidiomycota; class Agaricomycetes; order Boletales; family Boletaceae; genus Leccinum; species Leccinum pachyderme. The sequence continues at coordinate 29,695 of JBBPME010000024.1, forward strand.
CTTCTCTTGATCGACAACATGTCTTCATCGGTGATCTCCGATCCAGATCTCAATGACGCCGCGCGGTTGCTTCAGCAGCAGTTGATCTATAACGGCGACGTTCTCGACATTGCTTTGGAAGGTCTACGGTCTTACAAGGAAGGGACACAGTCGTTGACTTATCTCAACTCGAGCGTGTATTTGACCTATGCGCTTCTACGCATGCTTGAACGTTGGGGAAAGGACCATAGTGGCTCGGTGTATGTCCGAAGAAATGCGATCAAGAAAAAGAAAACCAAAGGTAAGTTTAGATCATATTTCTTTGGTGAACAGAGTATGGAATCAATACAACCCTGAAGGAAATAACACTCTGGAAGAAGACGGCGTACCTGACGTCGAAGACGAGGCTGAAGCAGAAGAACAGGAAGACATAATCCGAGAGTCTGTGTTTACTTTTGAAGCCTTTGAGATGGTACGTGATTGGTGAAGCACTTCTCGGAGACAATCACAACTGGTCCCGATAAACAGAAATTAGCAACCTGCGAGATCACACGGACATTGCTTTTCTATCTCTCACGCTACAAGGAGTTCGACTCCCCCGAGTTAATGAAGAGGGCTGTGGATCTGATTCACAGACAGGTCGTGAAAATGAAGGCAGAAGGGTTGTATTTCAATGTGAGCAATGTTTTCACTCCTAATGCACGTTTATGTGTACGTCAACAGGTCTCCACTATGCATCTCTTCAAATCGATCCTTGACGATCAGCGGTCGCTTCCGAAGGACCGGCCATACAAGGATCTCATACAGCTGATAACGTTCATATTACGCAAATTCTTCAAAGCCGTGGTGGAAGAACCGTTCCTCATGATTGAGGTGAGGCATTCATCTCTGCTTATCTATCGTCCGATGCCCGCAATGCTTATCGAGTTGTCCGGCCGTCCTACAACGTAGGCGTGGTATCCTATGAACCGCGGACACTGGAAACAGTATTCGAGCTGGGAACCTGATCAGAAACCCAATCGCAAACGAGAGACGGCCGAAGACAACGGTAGTTTTTCAGGGGAAGTCCAGGTTAAGAAGGGCTATTCTTGGAGCGAACAAATGGGTATAGCAATTGCTGCACTTGTTGAAGAAGGCAAGTCGGAATTGGTGGAGTGGGTGAAAAACGTAAGTGGTCACGCCTCGCCATGCTGTCAGCACACTGATGAACGTTCCGTTCTGGCTGTGTTCAGATCCTTGTGTTAGTGGTCCGCCAGCGCCAAAAGATTGTCGATGAGACGGATCAAAAGAATTGGGATGACGTTGACGATGAGATGGTGGAGGACGAAGCTCCGCGAAAGAACGTCGGGCCTTCCAAGGAAGCCGTTTCCAAGTTCACTGACTATGGTACGCGTGTGTTCATCGTCCCTGGAGCGCGTGAATGACGCTGAGCGAAATCGTGCAGAAATCCCTTACATTAATGACGAGCACGCAGAAGCCAGTACCAAGAACGCGAGGCTCAAGCTTGTGTTCCGCCTGTTGGGTTTTTTGATTCAGGAAGAAGGTGCGTCACGTCCCTCTGCCGTGAATCCGCTCTTCATCACCGGAAATGGGCGTAGATGCCGATGAATTGCAGTGGGTTGTGCCCGCGCCGATTGTGCCGTCCGTCCTGAAGGAAGGATTGGACGTCGTCGATCAGTTCCTCAAGATTCCTATCGACTTGGAGGGCAAGAGAGCAAGTGAGATGCTAAGTAAGAGAACACGTCGACGCCGCAGGCGGCGATCACCATCGATCGGTTCCGACGTTGAGCTTCCTGATGATGAACCCCGACGGCGCAAGAAGGACAAGAAAAAGAAGGAAGAGAAGACCTACAAATCCGCTCAATTCATCGAAGATAGCGACGAGGAGTACGGTGACATGGAGGCTTTCCTCGAGCGGGAAAAGGCGCAGCGTGAGAAGACGGCACGCGCCGCCGCTGAGAGCGGGAAAATCGCGACGATGCGTCCCACTGGGAAGAAGAAGCGACGCAAGAAGGGCAAGGATGCTGTCTTATCGAGCGCAGAGGACGATCAGATGCCCATTGCTTCGACGGTATTTCCGGACGATTCGAGCAGCGACGACGAGGGAATCCTCAATGCGCTAAACAGGAGTCGGTCGCCATCTCCCCTACCGAATGCGAAGGCCAAAGGGCGACCGAAGCCACGCCTAGTCCAGAAACCAAGGCCCACAGCGACAGATGAGACGATCCACATTTCGAGTGACTCCGAGCCGCAGGTGGATGCACAGCGGGCATCTGCATCACCGACGTCTGCGGTTCTCCGACCAACAAGGAAGGGGCGGTTGGTGCTATCGGACGATGAAATGTAGCTATTCGATCCTGGGATGTATGTTTTTTCTGGGGATTGTACAATTTCTCTTTCTTTTTCTTTCTTAATTTGTCTGTCCTTGGCTGGCCTTATCAGGTCGGCCTCCCTTCGACCTCCTAGACGGTAATGACCTACCACGCCTACTGAACCTGGGACATAATACTTTCGCTGGCAAATTGTTCGCCATCGCGTGCATGGGCTGTGCAGTCCCCCACTTCTCTACCATCCAGGGACTTGACTTGATCCGATCGCTTCGTATCGCGCCTTGGACTTCGAAGGCACAGTTGGCTTGATCCCAGCGCCTGTCAGTCTTGTTCTGTTGGACTGGCTACTCCTTGAACATGACGCCGCCAAACACGCATGGCTCATCAATGTCTTAACAGGAGACCGCAACCTTGTCACTTGACGACTTTGCACAGGACCTGGTGACATAGAATTCCGATCGGAATAGCGGACGAAAGAGGAAATTAACGACCCCGTTCCTTGCGCTATTCCTAATGCAGAGAACAGAGGGCGAGAGAGGGCGAAATTTTGAAATTGGCCTGCAGGTCTTACCAGGCCGGGTTTGGTGAGCTCAGTTGAGTTGAGCTGATTGGACTTTCCAGCAACATTCGAATTCCAATGTTACTTTGAATATTCTCCCAATGATCTTATGAATTCTTTTTCTTTTTTCCCTTGGTTTTTTTTTTTACTCGCGCGCATGCCACCCTAGTTGATGTGTGGCGGTCTTATCCTTATCTTCTTTCCCAGTGCCAGGCGCGCCGCCCCCGCCGCCCGCCGTCTCCCGATATGGATATGTTATCAGATGACTATGATGGGACGCCACGACGACCGCCGTTGAGGAAAAGGCATGATGTATCTGGGCGCTCCGCGTTGAACACTCCAAGGGTCAATGCAGGCACGGGTTAGACCACTGGCAGCTTTGCTTTTTCGTTTTGTGAAATTTCTTTTCGTTCTACAGCGCGCAAGCTACGACGCGGCGCGGTCGCCTAGTGGCGTTGTCACACGATAGTAGTAGTACAATACTGCGGTAGTGCTGAACTATAGATCGCAAGTGACCCTTGCTTTTTAGTTGCCATTTTTTTCGGACGAGATTCGCTCTCGACGGGTTCCCAAATCCTGGCGTCCCTCTCATTTGCACTCAGGCTCCCCCCCCGTGTTGCCGTATGTGGTACGTACTACTGGGTATGTAAAAGCGTTGCTCTGAGGAGTGACATAACCCTCTGATAACCCACGATCCCTTGGTTCACGATCTGTCCCTAAGTCCCGGACCAGCTGTCCGGTACTGGTCCCCAACCCCCGCGCGGGTTTAGCGCCGCCGGCTCGTTGATATGTTCATTGTCGCATTGCTCACATTGGCTCCGCTTTCCAATGTCCTGTTCTCTCGTTATTTAACCTTTTTCTTTAGAGTTTAGCTCTTCGCCCGTTCGTCCGTCGTCCCTGGTTGCGTACTCGTTCGTGATAGGCCTCAGAGGGATTTTTCCCTCGGTACCTCTGACAAGACGATTTTCCATGAACTAACCCTTGGCCTGAGATGACCGGTAGAAGAAGATGTAGAGGCCAAAAAAATTGGTGGCGTTCCTCCGTCCCCCCTTTCCCCCACCCCTCCCACCCCTCCCACTTCTCCCCTAAACTATAGGCTGTGCGAGGAGTTATCCGGTGCGGACTCGGGACCCGGTCGAGACTGGTAATGCCAGGACTTGCCAAGGTCCCAGTTACCACACGGGACCGCTCGTTTACTCCCAACTGGGAATAGAGTCTCCCTTCTCAGGATACTGCGTCGCTTTCGATTCTCATCTTTCATTCCCGGTCTCCACCTGACCCACTCTTCTCCAAACCCGGATGACGATGAGTCTACCAGCATTGAATGGGATGGGATACATATTATGTACGTACTACGCACCATACTCATTTTGGGGAAAGAAACAAAAAAAAGGGGCTGACGTACAATCTACTAGGGACCCAAGACATAATGCTTCATTAAAAAAGTGCGAAGTTACTGCCTAAACGATGAGGTCATTCCGAATGCGTACGTCAAGTCCACTCGGTGGGCCAGACCATCGACAACGATTTTTTTCAATTTGTCTCTGCGCATCTGATGGCCGTTCATGTTGACGTTGACCGATTATGTATTTTCTCCCTGTTCTCGTCCCTCCCAGGCTTCGCCACTGTAGCCCCCACGCCACGCGCCCCCTCTTCTCCACCACTTCGAGATCTCAACAATACCATGGAACTTTGTACCAAACTTAGCTTCTTCTTCTTTTTTTTGATAGATTGCTATGTGAGACTCAGCCACTGGGGATCATGATACCGCTCGAGGAAGTCGATTGATCTCGCAGATGTCCATAGCTTTGTCGGGGTTCAAGGGAGTCCGAAACGATCGCCATTTTCTGGGCGCGTCAATGTGTCGAATCGGTGCTCACAGGCTTCCTCTACTATTACGGCTGTACATGTTGTCGAAGGCTCGATTGGTAGTAGTATGTTTCGTTGTTCTCCAAGTTCGCGGATCTTCTCGAGCTTCGTTTCCTTTCGTTTACTTAGTATCCTTCCGGTTCTATCTCTTTCCTCGTGTTTTGATGTGGAATTCGACTCTTACTTATTTTGTTTCGTTTCCTCCGTCTATTCTCTTATCCACAACGAGTCCACCTTCTCCCCCAACCTCTTCTTCTTCTGCTACGACATTGGCTTGTGCGTTATTGTCTCGGCTAGATGATACTATATGTGTGTGTTATATCATATCATATCATATGACCTGAGGGCGCGGCGAGGCGCCTCGAGTGTTCCACGAGGTCCGCACCTTCGAAACGAATTTGACCAAGTCCCAAGACAACCCGACTTAACCATATATGGCTACATGCAATGCCTCGCGCGCACATGTGCCGCATCGCCGTCCATCATGTGCATCGCGTTCGCGTAAGTACATCATTCATTGCGAGCAATTTGAAGGGCTGTACTTTACTACCAAGTAGACTAGACGCGACCTGTCAGTGTCACACCTGACCTGGTAGGCTGACTGATTTTCTCGCACTCTCCTTCAGTCGCCTTATTCTTACCCGTTCCATGGCACAGACACGAACCCATCCTATGCATGTGAGCACACACGAGCGCGATCAGTGACACGGTCAGGGTTCGTTCAGCCGAGAACAAAAAAAAAATAAGAAAATGTCAGATTAGTAGGGTACTGATGGAGATTGCTCACTCGCTCACTCGCTCGGGACGCCGACCGCGGGCATGAACGGGCGGGGTGATTTAGTCCTTCCACGTTCGGTTGCGATGATGATGGCGGTTTCAAGTTCAGACCCTTTGCGCCCGGTGCAATGAGTTGGCGGCGGCCAATCACTGTCTGAGGCACACTAGTTTGTGTCTGATCTGAGCCCGAATCGAAACACCGCAGGCTGGAAGGGTTCGGAACAGCGCATGGTTAAGGTGGATGGCTTCGTTGAGCTTGAATTAGAATGCAATGCTGATCGAGAGCCCGAAGACGACGAGAAACAGGATGGGATGAAACACCCATCAAAGGTCGAATTTCAAAAGGCTCCACCTTGTATCGCATGTTGTTGGCGCCACCGTGGCTAGCGCCCCGTCAACGCGGAGCCAAAAAAAGATGGAGATGGAGAAGTGCCCCGATAAGTAACGATAAGTACAGTAACTAAGATAGAGATAAGAACCTAGAATGGAAAAGGCGGAAGATGGGACGGCCGGGGGGACTCATGAATATGATTGGGGTGGGCAGGTGGCTCTGGAACAGCGGCACGTGCGTGTGTCAGACTCATTGAGCGGGCGTTCGGCTCCTTAGTCCCCATTTGTACCAAATTCTTGTCTCAGCCAGCGTGCTCCAAGCACGAGCTTTCCCTTTTTCCCTTATTACTGTTCTCTGTTTTTCTGTTCGAACGATTCGGCTCCCAATTTCCGAATGGGTCTGGGCGCGACGGGGATAGAATTTTTCCTAGACGAGATGGGGGACATTCATCGGCAGAAAGTGTGTGAGGGAGAGAGAGAGCAGTGATCGACATGGACCTAAACGACCCTAGGAATTCTTCCTTTCTTTCATCCGGGAGCAAAATAGGCATTTATTATGCTTGTCGAACGTCGAGTATCGGAATATTATGTCAAAAAAATTTGACGGGTGCAGTCTGGCGGGTGATTATGTACGACGTTAATACATACTTGACACAGCGGTCCGTGGGAGCGAGATTGCTTTTTGTGCAGCGAACCAGAAGTAGGGGCGCGACGCTCGGAGCGGGCTAAGCGATATGTACGGGGCATTTTGACCCTATCATAGGGCCAACACGCGCATGTCAGCCAATCAGCGGGACTGAGAGAGAAAACATCGCGATCAATCTTGAGAGTGACTTGCACAGCCGAATGGGTGCGTGAGAATGAGTCGCTCAACCGGGAGATGCCGACTAAATTGTCGATTGGGGCGATTTGGGGGTTCGAAGTGGGAGATATGAAGGCGACTAGTCTTGGGATGTGGAAAACGACCCCCAAAAGCTGGTAACCACAAGGCTCATCTAGTTGGTCGCGGCCGGTTTATTTTTTTTCTTGAGGCGGAGGGCAGGCAGGATTCCCTCGGGGGGATTTGCTTGTTCGGAGGATATGGTGAGCGGATCTCACAATGGCGTGACAAGGTCCGACCGCGCTGCATGTATCTAGGATACGGAGATATAGAAGGGAGCGCCACCGTGAGGGGCGACAGAGAGACACTCGGAGTGCGCACGAAGGGACCGCAGTGCACCATCGATATGATCGTGGTGGAGGACAGACGGAATGCAAGGGGAACACGACGATAGCCGGTGTGATCAGCCGGGGATACGGATAAGGCAAGAGGGTGAAGGGCCGTAATTGGATCCATGATGGAGGGACGGAGGCGTGTAAGTATATCTCGGGGCCAGTGGGACGATGGTGGAGCGAAGGAAAATCTGGATACAATGGACGACCCTTGGGGGCGAGATCGCCAAAAAATGCCTTATTGACATGGTCCGGAAATGGAGGGAGATCTGGGAGTCCCTGAAGCGGGGCCAAGTCGGTCAGGTGACCATGTTGTTGTTGTAGCCGTGGTATCCGAGGGACGATAAGGTCACGATACGCTCACACTACATACATACATACAAAGAGAGGAGGAATACGAGTGGAGAGACACCTCGTGTAGTACTCAGCGAAGAAGGGAGGCGGAGTGTATAATCGCGGTGATATCTGAGTTTAAACAATAATAGCGAACTAAATAGGAAAAAGCGGAGCGAAACTCGAAAAGGAATATTTGGTTGATCGGGGATCAACAGAGGAACATCCCTTAAGGCACGGCGGCATTGGCAACGACCGCAAATTGCCGGGCCTTGCGTGAGTCCATATGCACGGAATTTATTTATCGTCGTCGTCGTTGTCCTCGCTGCCGCTGTGATGGGCACCAGGCGTCGAACTCCACTTCGAAAGCGGAGGGATCGACGGTGTCGGCCCATCGCAGAGGTACTGCGGGCCTGTACCGATCAGCCCGCATTGACGGAGCATGCGGCGTGGGGAGGGCAGTCTCTGCGGACTCTGCGCGCGCATTCCACGGCAGAAGGGGATTGCCTGACTTTTCAAGGGTGGTGGTTCTCAAGTTCGTCGAGATTTGATTTGAGATTTGTTGGAAGAAGTAGTGGGAGCGACAAGGTTTGCCACCAGGGTCGTTATTGAAGACATGTCGGCTGATTTGACAAGGCGAATAATTCGGAATCCGAGGCAGTGGATTCTTTTCGGGACAGCCAAGCAAGGCATCCGGGCGTCTCAGCTCGCTCCAGTGCGCCATGCAAACTATAATAACTCTCCCTCCTTTTTTTCCTTTTTTCCAACCCCGACCTCTTCCTCTCTCTCCAAGGTTACGTGATAACGTTACATGTCCTCGATGGCTCACGCCGCTGCTGAACCAGTCTCGTCACAACAGCCTGATCGACCAGAGCGCAGCCGTAATGCAAAGGCTCAAGCTCGCCATCGCGCAAAGCGAAAGGCCTACATCGAACAGGTTCGTCGCGGACGCACTTGCACCTCCTGTCCCTACACCGATCCAACCCGTCCTTCCTTCACAGCTCGAGCAGACCGTCACAAAGCTCCAGACTGCCCTCGGCTTCACCCCCGACCAGGTAGCGGCCCTTCCACCTCCCCTCGTCAAAATTCGTGAGCTCGAGCAAGAAAACACCCGTCTGCAAAAAGAGAACGAGGAGATGAGGCGTCTCCTCGGCGAGTCTGATCACAGACATCTCTCTGACTACAGGAGGCACTCCCTCCACTCATTCCACGACTCCCGGAGCGGCTGTGACCGCGACTTCAAGAAACGCAAGATGGATGATCTCTACATCGTATGCATCCTCACAGCGTGTCCGCACGGGTCACAAGCCTGATCCTTCTTTCCTAGGGCACCGAGACTTCCCATCCAGACACCCTTCCTCGTCCGCCGCCTCTAACGATCCCGCAGCCACTGTCGCACCAATACAATAACATTCAATCCCACAATTCTTCTGCTCATGGTGTATCAAGTAACGGCTCTTCCTTGTTCAATCTTCACGCACCAGCATTCCACCAACTACCTAATACCCCCTCAGGTTCCAGCTCGACATCCAGTCCTCCGTTTTCGGCGAGTGTCCTTCCTCAGCTTATCCTCCTTGGGGGCCAGGAACTATATAATGACCTGCCGCCTTCCACCCACTAGCAGCCCACCCAAATGAATCATTCATCGCACTCGCCAGCAAATAGTCGCCCTGGCTCACTATCACACACACTCTCCAATAATTATCATTCGAGCCACTACGGGTCTGTCAAAGTCGAGGACGATCATTATGGCGTAAGAGTACGCAATTCGCTTTCCGCACCCTTATCTCTGACATTGGTTTTGACCGCAGTCTTCGAACCACCACAATCACAACGGACAGTCGAACCACTACCACACCACGTTGCCCCCGTTCGCACACACCGTCCCCGAAGCGGCCGACATGGACAACTGGCACACACACACTTATTCGGCCGAGCGCGGTGGACAGGTGCACCGGTAGAACGTGCTGCCGACCCATATCTTCCTCCCCTCGGTCTTCTGTAGAGTATACCCTTTTATTGCTATCCTCGCATCTCGACCAGCTCTGTCACCGCTCCCTTCTTTCCGGACCATAGATTCATCCACATTCTAGTATAATACATATTTTCTGCACTGTACAGCTTTATTCAGGCATTTCTAGTGGATATGTGCATGCATGTATAATACCCCGAGCCCTCCTAATGTAAATAGCGCAGCTTGTGTTCAAAAGCAATGGTGTTGGGCTGCGTGCGATCGAAAGCGGGACATGATCGAGTAAATAAAAGATGCAAGGGTGACAAGGTATTTGTCAATTGATGGCATTTGAGTAAGCATGCCAATTTACCTTGTGGGGATCATGACCGCTTACGTATTTATACATGCATTATCCGCATCCGAACCTCAATCTCCCTCAGGCTCTTCTTTTCGTCCGTCTGAATCTGTTGCGCGGTATGACAGGTCGAAAAATGCTCGTGTCCATTAAACGGACAGCGACCATGATGGACAAATTGAGCACATCCACTCAGTTGGTTCCGAATAATGCTAGTCCATTTGCGAGGATCCCCGATATGATCGATCTTTCTGATGGAAACCGTTCGAATTTCCCACCTTAGCTTGCCATCACCGTTGTTTGATCTTCCGCACCGATTGTCGACTGGCAATGTCCCTTCCTTTTCTTTCGCTATCTTTGTTCGAGGCCGTCGTGATCCGGAATATGCGACTGCGCAAGCTGTTCGCCCTACGATTGATGTGCGGCTGCGGCTTGTCGGAATTCGGGAGAGTGGAACTAGTCGACATGATGGCCACATCTGCCACATACTAGTAGTAGTGTTCCGCTTGATGGTGGCGGAACCAGATGCTCCCGTATGGTGCACAGCTGAAGCGATTGAAGGTCAGTGACATTCCTGGTCCCTTGGATTTTTTTTTCGTCATACCAATATGGGGAGATACTTTATATTTCGCCTTTCTTACCTATCGATGCGACGTCACTCTGGCTCCGGAAACGAGGCGCACCGCCTGGCAGTGGTCCACGTCACTCACTCGCATGGCAGCACCACCTCAGGGGCCGATGTTCATCTTCAATGCGCTGTCAAACCTTTCTCTTTCAATGGGTCCGCGTCGTGAAACAAGGGTCTATTGTCCGCAGCAAACGTGTTGCCACAATTGTCATCAATGCGCGCTTGGTTAGGCTTGACCCACAACAATGCACCACTCGCTGCATGGGCCATATCCTGTGGGGTGAATGGACCACCCAGAGCTACTACAAAATCAAATCTCGAGAGTGGCTCTCTTCATCGTCTCATCTGTTTCTCCAATATTGCTCATCGCTCTCGTTTATTTTCCCTTAATCTAAATGTTCTCCGCCGGTCCTCCAGCATCCTACGTGCCCCATCATTTCGAGTCCGGCACGTTTCCTGTCCCGAGAAATTACAATCTGAGACAGATGTTGTTCAATTATTCTCGGCGAGGAGCAGGAGGTAGAAGCGGCAGGATCGTTTCTACGTCAAAGGACGATCTATCATCCGGCGGTTCTGACCAAGTCATTCCTTCCTTTCCTTTTAGCGACGTCCCTATCTACGCGGACACGGTGGACATTGAAAGTAAGCAAGCTTTTGGTTGGTTATATGTCTGTCATGATTCACACGCGCTTGGATTCGTCCAGCGCTGGCGTTTCACGAGTTCTGGGGTTGCGCCTTGACACCAGACAATGTAGCTGCTCGAATAGGCACCGACGATATTCGTTTTCATGCTTGGGTGGCCGCCAAGCGCGTCATCGAGTCCGGACTGTGAGCATTTATATGAATATTGCTGCTGTGTGTTGCCTGCTCATGTGATGGTCCTTCTCATTCGACTTGTCCTGGCTGCCATACATAGAATCGACCTGGCCAACAAAGATGTGCTCATAGAGGCGACGATGGATCAATTCGTGAGTGTCCTTTGGGCTTGGTATTTTGAAAATGACAATCCGAATGCACCTGCGTGATCCGTACAGATGGTCGAACTGGGACTGGTTCTACTTGATTTATGTCCCGGCCCACTCATCGTCTTCGTCGACCCACGCCTTCAAGACGATTCGGCACGCATGGTAGCCAAGGCCCGTGCCATGGTGGCTAAGTTTGCGGAAGTGCAAGTGCGCCGGTGGAGAGTCATTGTCACGGTTCGAATTCTTCTCCTCTTCTTTCTGTTGACCTCTTGTGTTTTGTGATTGTTTGAGCTGACTTTGCTCGTTCGGTAGTTGCCTGCGACTGAGGATGGGATGGATGCTGCCCGAGAGCTCAGAGAGCAGTACGGCATTCAGACAAACTTGTCCTTGGTCTCGTGTCTCCCGCACGCTGCCGCGTGCATCGAAGCGGGTGCGGGAATGGTAAGCATGAGCGTCGGGCCGGTGAGTCACGTCTCGCTTGTACGGAGGCGGGGGCGGGGGCTGAGGAAAACTTCATTATAGATTATGGAATGGTTCGAACAGCGATGCGGTAACCGATCGACGGGACATGTTCATGTTTCACGGGAACACCCCGGGATCGAGGCCGTTCAGTCTTGTGCGACCTATATACGCCGACATGGACTCAACACCACGCTGCTTATGACGGATGTGCGACAGGTATGTTGCCGCCATGATCTTGTGCTTGCTGCCCTTGACGTTGCTGCTTTTTCTCTTCTGTGTGCACTTATATAGTGGGACGAGCTGAAGCAGCTAGGTGGCATTGGCGCGACATCACTTACGAAAGAGCAGCTCGACGAGATTCCGATGCAGCGATTGGCGACGTGGTACCCGCAAGAAGATGATGAATCACCCGCGACGTTCCATGCTTTGCGGGAAGCGTTCCCGCCCCGCTATCTCGATTCGAAAAGTGGTTTCCTGGCGTCGCTCCCGGCTGAGCAACGAAGCTTGGTGACTGCGGTGCTATACGTGCGTCTGGGCAAAATGGCGAGCCACATGAAGACAGTCGAGAAGGCAATGTGGTACGAGATCAAGAAGCGAATTCGACTGGAGACGACACCGCTAGAACTGTATTGTCGGACGTCCCCGACTGAGGTTGAGGTTGAGGCCCGACGTCTTCGCAGGCCTACGTCTGCTAGTCAGTCGGGTTCCCTTAATCGATGTAGATCCATGATCCCTCGACGAAGCTCCCGTCACAGGGAAGAATTACAAGAATTACCGGCACCAGCAGAACCCGAACCGATGGTCGAAGGTGTCGACTACTTCTGAATAATAATAGTCCACTCGACGAACTTTCATTCCTTTCGTTCTGCTTCCATTCCTTTCGAGACTGTAGTAACTGACGCGGGGCGTCCATCGTACTCCAATCAAAGTCTCCATAAGTATGTATTCATCTTTTGCCAAATGACAATTGTAGTTTCTGCATTTTCATCATTCGTCGCGACCTACATTTATAATTGGGGATCTATCTCCATTTGAACGACACGTCCGCGGACTGCGCGCCCACTCTGGAAGTAATATTCTGGCAAGCGTTCTTTCAAATTCTTTTTTGTCAAAGGGTCCTGATGCATACATACTGTATATATCATCGTGTTTGTTTGTTGCTTGGACATTTGATGGGCGGCGTATTCCGCACTCGTGGCCGCGTCTCCTATCCGTCAGGCCGCGTTTCAATGGACCAATGCCAGTAGGCATCACATCGATCGTCATTGACAGACGTCAGCTGGTCGGCTGGTGACTTAATTGATCAACGACACCTCCCCGATCATTCCATCCCTCAGATCCTTCTGCTTTGTAAATGCGGATGGATAATGACCTGACTGATTAGTGACAGGCGCTGACGGTCCGACTTGGGGGGTGCCCCCACCTGCGCCAGTATTAAAGCGTTCCCTCTCCTTTTGCAATAATAGCACTGGTTTACCAAGGGGTTTGATCAAGGGGCCAAGATGGTGGTCAAGGCATCCGTTCGCCAGGCCCTTGACTTGGTATCGATCACAACTCTGATTCATGAGCAGCCACCGAGCGTATACATATATAGATGCATAATGTATGTGTGTATGATGACAGTTCCGAGTCGGCTGGGCGGCTGACAGCTTGTTTCAAGCCGCGCCGGGGGCTGAGTGCCACCCTATGTTTACTCGAGGCTGCCTTTTCTAGAGTCTTTTGACCCCCTACCCCCGACGCTGCTGCTGCCGTCGCCTCGACCGATTGGTATCAGGATCGGGCCTCCTTCGGATTTTTCCCAACTCGTTTCCTCGGTCTTTTCTGTTCAAAGAAAACGGCCCAAGTGGGTAGACCGGTTGCATCGTGCGACTTTCCTACTCGGAGACCGAAAAAAAACACAGGCGCTTGAGTTACCTTTCCCTTGTTCATTTTGTTCTCAAAGAAAATGAAAGTGACAGGGTAGCGTCTTCGAGAAGAAATATACAGGAAGGATCATATTCATCATTCATCACATATCATGTATATATATCAATCTATCATGGCTCGTATTGCGGGAATGACCAGACAGCGATGATGATGCATTGGGGGTGTTCTAATTCCAGTGTTTGACGATATTCCGAAGTCCCGAAATGGGCACATTGTCGGAGGCTTTTACCCTCTCCTTTCTTCTCTTCGTATTCTTCTTCTCGTCTTCTTTTTCTCGAGTCGGCCTCGGTCTTTGGGCGTTCCGGCCGTCTGAGGGTCCTTGAAGACACCTCGTTGTCTCCGCACAAAAATGAAATGAGTGAGCGAAGATCGCATACATCACCTCATGTCATCGTCGAATCATAACATCATGATCAGGGAGCCCGAATGGTAAAGGTTCGGAATCGGAATCGCCTTATCTCCAGGTGCGCCCGCGCCGGCTAGATGGTGCAGTCAGTGGACAGATGGACAGATGGACAGAATGATGGGGCAAATGGACAGATATTGACAGAGACGGATGGACGGGTGGGCGCTATGAATATGAAAAAACACAAGCGGGAGCGGAAGAACTTGGCTATGTAATATGTATGACATTGGCTGACACATCTTGGGCCGACCCGACCGACCGGGGCGTAGCCTATGAATTGGAGTATTTTTGAGGTTGCGGAGACACCCGTTCTCCCAAACACGTCCGAGATCTATGTGTGTGCTGTGGGCTGTATATGAGCACGAGCAGATGCGGACAGAATCAGAACAAAAGAATGATGAAAAGAAAAAAAATGAAATGGAGGCGCAAGCCGCAGGTCGCAGATCCTGGAACGGAAACAAGAAAGAGAGGGCGCATGCGCATACGAAAAAAGGGATACATACGACGTTCATATGGCAGCTGCAATATACTGTATACGTGCTTCGCTTCGCGTCCGGCACGTTCATTTTTTTAAATTTGTTTTCTCGACTCGCATTCCGAACGTCTAGAGGTCTCCTCCAAGAAAGGAGCGGTATCTTGGTCGTAACTAAAGGGATGCCAATCTGCCTAGCTGTTTTCGAGTTCACTAAAGAAAACTTGCCTAACTTTTCAAAGGCTCCTTTCGTTTTCGTTATTTACCTAATCGCCTGTCTCTCGGCGATAAGATCCTGTCTCGGCAGCGGGAGCGGTATCAATAATAAGTAAGTGCTGAAGCGGGAGTAAAGTTTGCGTGCCTCCCATATTAGTAAGACCTACCCACGAAAAAAAGCAACCTGGGACAGTATACTATCGCGAAAATAAGGTAGGAGTTGTCAACAAATAAATAAACGACCTTGGTTGAAGGGAGCGGAGATGACCATGGAAAAGTAACAATCCATTTTTAGTAATAATTGGTGATATGATTGAATGAAGGCAGACATATATGGGAAGATGGTGTTGGGTCCTTGGCAAGGGATTCAATGTTCAACGGTCATTACAGCACGACGCATTAAGCAATATTACGAACATTATCCGGGGTCGAGTAGTACTAGAAGAGGGTTGGAGGGAGAGGGCTACGGGCTTAGCCCGTTGATTGTTGACCATCTGGTATCTAGATGCAATTAAGTAAAAAAAAGTCGGCGCAGACTATGTGGCCCATAATCATGGGCCTCGTATAATACTAGTAGGGCTCCAACGTTATGCTATAGCTTGAGTGTTGAACGCGCGCCTTAAACGCAAACGCACCGACAGGCCACCGTTCGAGCATTAGCTTCGACTTGACAGCTATCAGACTGTAGTTTGTATGATTACGGGCGAGGGAAAAGCTCAGGAACTGACGTGCGCATGTGTATGCACCATAACACATGCACGTAATCGCACCGAAGCTTGCACTTAAAGTTTGAAAATATACCATCTTGCCGAGGGTCTCCATATAACCACCCCAACCGTCTGAGAAAGCGGGCGGAGGTCGAGTGGAAATAAGGGAACCTTGGTATGTGGCGCCCGACCGAGTGCGTCTACCGGACTCCAATCAGAAAAAGCTGGGAAGCGAACGAGTGAGCAGAGCAGAAGCGGCAGTGGGCGAACGGCCCGCGAGTCGATTTATTTAGGCGGATATTCTCGGGAAATACAATATCTTCGGTCCGATACAGAGGTCAGTGGTTGAGGTGCGAAGATAAATATGAGAGCGATATCCTTGATTAGTAGTAACATGCCATTGACTAGCGACGCGAATCTCAGACTCTTTGAACGCCAAGGTTTGGGAATCGAATACAAGGGTTGGTGGGGCAATTTGGAAGCGTGTTACGACCCAGTACGAAACGAGCCGCACCTGCTTTTTGGGATGCGATAGCAACAAATGGTATCTCAGGGACAGTTAGGCAAGGGGAAACAGATCAAAGCTCTAGCTGGGCGTTACTCACGTTATCTGTGCTCGGGACCGCTAAAGCACAATAACGAAAGTCCCTTCGAAATAGTAGGGTATCGCCGACTCGGTGAGCACACATACCGATCTCGAAGCAGGATCTTTCTTGACCTTTGAATCCCGTCAAAGGCGACACCGAGACATAATTAGCACTGTACTGTTCTGATTAATACGAAAACAGGGCTGTGACTAGTGTGTTTGACAAACCGAGGAGAATCAGGACAGGTGTTCGTTGCGATCCTGACTGATGAGGTGCTAACCTAGGTGTGCGTCCTTTCGAATGGCTCAATGCCCATCTAAACCCAATATGGCGATGTTGAGGGGTTTCCATCGAGAATCCATGATCAGTATCGCCTGGAGAGCAGTCCCACCAGGGTGATGATGAGGATACTATCGCAGGACTAGAGTTCAAACTTTCCGAAGACTCGTATTCCCAGAGTAATGGTCGAATAACTGACGGGGCTTAGTAAAACCTTGATCGCCGCTCGTAGACGAATTTATGGCTGTCAATCGAGATTATGATCATTCATGGAAGCTTGAAGAAGTTATCAATATAAAGTTGAACGGTAACAATGTTGATCATCCATCGCACGGCAATGTTGACAGAACCGTACGCCTGAAGAGATGGCCATATTCTAGTGGGAAACTAATTGCAGGGTCGAAGAAGCGAGTGACATGTTCAACAGGCAGAGATAGACCGGCTTGCTATTTCCTTCGGCGTAATCGCGTCGCCACGAAAGACAAAGTTCACGATTGAGTACCCGAACCAAAACACTGGCTCCTCCGATAAGGATAAGAAATACCCCAACCCAATGGCAATGTGGTGAAGCCGCGAGTTATTGTAATTGACACGGTCAATACAACGAATAAAACGCATGTGGTGACTCACCGACACGGCAATCATGAAGGCTAGTTTCGTTTCCAGGCCACATCGGAGAGATAGTCCTTCTGCTAAGTCCACAAGCGCACACATTGAAAAACCACAGCGGGTGGGCAATCCTCAGGCTGGACGACCTCGCAAGGAAAACACTTCAAGGCGATTGAACATTGTATCCACATTCGACTGCATACCAGATGCGATTAGGCCATGATGAGTTCCACTATCAGATACGGCAAAGAAATACAATTTTGCTTTTCAACCAGAGCATCCTCCATCCAGAAATATAAGTGACTTGGCGGCGCAAAGCAACAGGTGTTGTGTAGCGAGATCGCGACGACAGAGATTTCGTGTGCAGTCGGTGATGCCACTCAGCCCCAGACCATCCAACGGAGAAAGCATGTGCTCACCGACAGTAGTCAATTGCTAAAGCGCCCTAGTAAGTACAGTAGTAAAGTTCCGGGTTGGCCGCCGGACTTTTTCAATAACCCGATATGGTACTATGTAGTAAGCATAGCGGCCTCATGAAACTTCCGTACGCTGACCGCTACTGTCAGTATATACCCCATGTCGATACATCTATCCACCAAGGAAGACTATGGATCATTGATAGAAAAGTACGATACCTGGATGTTTGATTGCGACGGCGTTCTCTGGCATGGAGATCGCTTAGTCGAAGGGGCCGTGGAAGTACTAGATATCCTGCGAAAGCGAGGCAAGTGATGACGCACCCTTCTGCACCCTATTTCATCGCGATGATAATCATCGTTTGCTTCCTTCAGGAAAACGTGTTCTATTCGTGACGAACAATGCGACCAAGTCTCGGAGGAGCTACAGGAGTAAATTCGACCAGCTGGGGGTACAAGCTACCGTGGTGAGACGTCATTTCCACGTCAATGGCCACATCGAACACGAGTGAGCATGTCGGTTTACTTGGTGTCTAATTGTTCTATGTCGTAGGATGAGATATACGGATCTGCGTACGCGACCGCGGTGTATGTGTCATCGGTGATGAAACTCCCAAAGGACAAGAAGGTGTACGTGATCGGTCAATCCGGGCTCGAGGAGGAGTTGAGGGAAGAAGGCGTTTCGTACATCGGAGGAACGGTATGGTTCGTACACGCTCCGAGCTCCTCATTATTTACAGTCGTACCCAGGATCCGGCAGACAACACTCTCGAGCCATTCGAGCTGGCCAACTTCACATTGGATCGGGGAGTTGCCGCTGTCGTGTGCGGTCTCGATCAAAATATTAACTACACGAAACTCTCAAAGGCGTTTCAGTACCTCACTCGTAACCCTGGTTGCCAGTTCCTTGTCACCAATGAAGACAGTACATACCCAGCTGCAGATGGATTACTCCCTGGAGCTGGAGCTATCAGTGCACCTCTCCGGTTCGCAATGGGAAAGGATCCTATTAGTATCGGAAAACCTTCCAAGACAATGTTAGATTGCATCAGAGCAAAGTGACTGTCAATCCACACATTCAGGATGTCTCACACTAATGATGGCACATCGTCTTGTTCAGAGTTGACTTTGTTCCTGCACGCACGATCATGGTCGGAGATCGTCTGAATACAGACATACTCTTCGGACAAGCCGGGGGACTCGCAACGCTCCTCGTTTTGACAGGTAAGTATTCCAGATCAGGTGACGAAAGGCTGATAGCAATGCAATCAGGCATAACTTCGAAGGAAGATATCACAGGACTCCACGCTTCATCGATTGTTCCCAAATACGTGACCCAATCTATAGGTGATATCCGTGCAGTGAGATCAAGTTGATCATAGAATTTCCATTAGATGAATAGATAACCATCCCTTAAATCTGGAAATATCAACTACTTTTGGATTTTGAGGAATGCAGCCGGATATGGTCTGCGGCAAGCCACCTAGCCGTATTTGAAGCGAATGCTACGACTGTACCGATGCTGTAGCCTCCAATGCTCCCGAGGAGCGGTGTCAATGGCCAAGCCTGGCAGGAAGAATGAATGAAAGCTTCTTTAGAAAAGTTAAATTGTGGTCACACCTGCCATGGGCGGTCCCAATCTAGCGCAATCGGAATAGCACCAAGCCAGCTTCCAATAAAAGCTCCAGCGGCTGGACAGACTACGAC
Organism: Rossbeevera pachydermis; assembly: GCA_038090155.1. Lineage (NCBI taxonomy): Eukaryota > Fungi > Basidiomycota > Agaricomycetes > Boletales > Boletaceae > Leccinum > Leccinum pachyderme. Next base: position 48,773 of record JBBPME010000024.1, read on the forward strand.
GAATTCGATCGCATTCTTTGGTCTATAAAGGGGTTTGCTTGAGTAAAGGGTAGAGTTACATCACTTACGTTAGTTCAGCGAAGAGTCGCGTCCATGTCAGTTTGTTGATCAGCGATGGAGTATCTGAAGACAGGGAGGGGGCTCCAAGTACGAATGCCGGAGTGAAGGCAGTCAGGATGGCGATTATGAAAGCAAGGAGCCCTGTTTGCAAAACATGACTTTGCGATGACATAGTACCGACACTCCAAAGGATTAGTAGAACGGACTCACGTGGAAATGGGTGCTCCAAACATGACAAGGATGACGTGCAATGAAATGGTGACATAAAAAGTGAACACAGTGGCGTCCTTTAGTCTCTGAGCAGAGTAGGGTGAGCATACAAGGTTAACGTTCGTAGTGTGTCCGCGCACCGTGAAGCGTAGGCTCTCGAAGCGCACGCGTTCGAGCTTGATTTCGGTCTCGGATCCCTTGGTGGTCCGTTCGTAGGACCATGTCCGTACCCAGCCCGCCCACCATGTTTGCAAGAGAACAAGCCCAACGGCTATCCAGCCCACCGTCGCCAATGGGTCTGCGGTCAAATTTTCCATGAACTCTGACTGGGGCCTGTCCATCTTCTGAGCGTCGAGAGGTGCGAAGAGACGGGTCGTCTGGGGGAGATACAGGGTAGTGAACCCAATGAGGAGAAGGTGTACGCCGAGAACGGAGACATATTGGGCGAAAGGAAACTTGCTGTAGTCCGGGACTGAATGACGGGCGGGTATCGGTGACTTGCTCGTACTCGGCGCCGTCACCTTCGCTGCTTTGATGCCCTTGGTCGTCATGTACTTGTTATTGGTGCAATCCCACGCTAACTACTGCGACTCGCAGCCGTTAGAGGCATAGTACTCGTTTCTTCGACCAATTTTACTTCGGTTTGCAAGTCGTTTCTAATACTTGGGCGTACTAGAGGCCCACTCACTGCAAGCTGCAAGTGATGTACTACCGATGGCGGATATTATCACCTCTCAGGCCCTGAGGGTGTTCGTCTGATCTTGCAAAGATGGAGCTCGAAGAAGTCAGCCATGGAAGTCTGGCAACTCTGCCCGTGCTAGGTAGTACCGTTTCGCCCGACGAACTTCCAAAATTCCAGGTTAAAGTACGTCGTCTTCCTTTAACACTCTTTTTGAACCCTGCCCCGTGGCGACAGTGCTCCGGGAACTCATTCAGAATGCTGACGATGCTGATGCGCATAACGTCGAGCTACATCTGCAAATTTTGGCTGAAGATGCCAAAGCATCTGGATTTGCTAGCACTGCGTTCGACGTCAGTAAAGTCAATGTACCCGTTTTTCTTCAGTTTTGGTCACGGACCAGTGGGCACGGTTTCACGTTCACATTCATATAGGTACGCAAGTGGATTATCAAGAACGATGGCAACACTTTTACACCCAAGGACTGGGAAAGGCTTGGAAGAATAGGTAACCCGGCTCTATTCGTTTGTATGCTTCGGGCGCAATCTAATTATGAAATTAGCTGACGGAAACGATGACTCCACGAAAGTTGGCGCTTTCGGGGTTGGTGAGCACTTTCTCCGTGATATGATAGTTATGGAAAACCAATTTCCGCCGCAGGGTTTTATAGTGTTTTGAGTAGATCAGATCGACCACTTGTGACCTCCAATGGTGAAGACTTTTCTCTATCGACATTTTTTCAAGGGAACCATCATAATCATTTGTACTTCTTCCAGGCGAATCACTGCAGTTTTTTAGGGGAGACGACGGAAAGGTTAGTCCGTATTTCGACCGGAAACATACTAACTAACCATACACACTCAGCTCCGGAAGAAATCTGCTGTCTGTCACTCACAGGATCCGCGGACCACGGTGGAACTGGAGTTACGAGTTCCGGAGCCATTCCCTGTGCTCGGCGACCTTGCAAGATTTCTAGTTTCTTTGGTGGCTTTCCTGACAAATGTCGCGTCCATTTTAGTTTATATCAATGGCCACGACAACAGTCTTATGTGTATAAGAATCCAACAAACCTATGGATGATGTGTCTCTGCCTCCACACCTGTCACGTACAACGGAATCGCGGACCTTGACCATAGAATCCATACAGCGTACCGGTAAGACGGCGCTTATCGTCCATAGCTAGTTCTGATCCCAACCAGTTCAAAGGATTACGATTGACGCCGAAGACTGGGTATTTGCTTCCAGCTCGACCTCGTCGTCGTCCCTTGTTGATGCTCATGATATCGTACCTGAACGTCCTGGGCCTCCTGCCAGTGGAGACGACCATGCAACCTATACATCCCAAAATCCTCAACCTACACTGGACAAGAATGTCATCACACATGACTTGTACACAGCAACTGTCCGTGTTAACCTATACTCCGACTCAGAGATGAGGAGAGGTGTGGAGTCGAGTATAAAATCACTTCCACCCTCATTTCAATGTAAGGCTCTCTATGTAAGTGTTCTTTACCCCTTCATGATTCACTGTTGTTCACTGCTCTCATTCCAGTTTAATCCACAACAACACGAGTCCTTGACCAGTCATTACTCACCCAAGGCGAAACACCTTGCACATGTAGTGTCTGGTCCACAGGGCATTTTTCCCGAGAGAAACAGGTATGTACTACCTGTTCATATCGTGACGTATACTGACATTGTAACCAATCAGCGGTCGCCTCTTCATAGTAAGCGTTCCAGTTCCAACGTTCAACACGGCTTTACGCTACATATCTAGGGTCAAAGCACCAATCAAACTACTGGCATCGGATTGCACATTTCTGGGCACTTCTTGTCCACTGTAGAATGAGGCTCAATCGACTTGGCGTAAGCACATTATGCATGCATCTTAATACCTATTGACTTGGCGCATCAGGAATGGTCAGGTCGCAGGTGCGAGTTCAGCAAATGAATACTCTGTATGACTTATTTCTGATTTTGCCAATAGCTTGGAACAAGGAAGTCCTTTCGGCCGGTGGTTTCCTGGCACGCATAATCTATGAGGAAGAGATGAGCAGTGCGAAATCCCTGGATGGCCTTGCAACTCAAGTAGGCTTATACACGATGGACTGTTTTACATTTGGCCCTGCATCGCCTCATAGTGGGGTGTCGCAGATTCTGGAGGATGCCTTCTTTTCTTGCTGCCATCAACCGAAGTCGCCATTTCCGGTCGTTTCGGACACCGGGATTTCATGTTTGTCCAACGCGAAATTCCGCAAACGTAACAAAGACCTTTCATTCCTCCAGAAGTGCCAAGTACTTCATGAGAATGTGGAGCCTCGCCAACTCTCCGAAATAATAAGGCGGTACAACATTCCTATGTTCCAATACGAGGACATTTTACAGGAGTTTGAGGCTGGAGTTCCGCCGGACACGTTGAATGTATTTTTTGAGTGGTGGGAGGGAGCTAGCAAGATCACTCCTCTAACGGAGAGTGCTAAATTTGCACGTCGGAGGTTTTGCAAAGCATTTCCCTCCCGGGGTGTCCTTCGGCCGACCCATGGTCCGCCAGTCGAAATTGCACTCAAGCATATCAAGTACTTTACCTTCCTTTCGTTGCCAGACAACGTTTCACCTCCATATACCATATGCATCGATGCCAGATCGGGATTGCATACTAAAGCTAATGTCGAATGTTTCGGTTGGTCTCCGCTCCCACTGCTTCACTGGCTTAAGTTCGCTTGCGCTGGAGTATGGTGGTTCCACGTGGACGAGAGCTCTAAAAAGGACCTAGATGCGGACTATCGCGTCCTGCGCATCCTTGTTCAATTCGCGCTCATTGAAGAGCTGTCCAAAGAGCAATGGGATCAGGTGGCCGAGCTTATGCGGAATCTGGAATGTGTACCTACCACTATAGGCCGTCGGAACTCGCCAGGACATTCGTACTTCGAGGAGGCTAACATCGTCGGGGACCTTCCGGTCGTTAATGAGGCTATTTTCTTAGACATTCCGGCCACTCTTATTGCGGTTAAGAAAGGTTTTGAGCATAGGACAGTGGTCCCAGGACATGTACGAAATGTGTTGCTTCACATTGGTGTACAAGCAGAGATGCGCTTGGAAGATCTGGTTGGAAGGTATGTAAATTTGACCCGGGTTCGGCTCCCGTACGGCAGCATAACCTATTCTATAGGTTAGAGCTTACCGCCTCAAAACAATCCAACGACCGCCTCCTACATTATTTGGCATGTTCTCATCATTGGAAAATGCTCAACTACTTGAAGGGGAGGGAAATCTTTTGTTCCGAGACTCATGGTCGGTTATGTGCTGCTAAACTGTACTTCCCCAACGACGATGTATGCCAACTCGGGCTCCCGATCCTCGCTTTACCGCCGCACAGCGTGACTGTTGCTCTACTAAGCGGTTTGGAACTATCCAGTGGGCCATCCGCAATACAACTGATCATTGAACATCTGGGCATTCAAAAATATCCGAGCCTTGACAAGATAATTTCACTAGCTGCTTCCAATAAAACAGAGATTAGGCAGTTCGCACTTCAATATTTCCTGTCAAATCTCGAGAAACGTTACGATGCTTACAAACCCGACAACTTTGCCGATGTCACCTTTATTCCAACGAAATGCGGATCACTTGCCCGTCCAAACGAGGTGATACAATATCATATCTGCTCCTAGCAACACGATTTTGCTAATATATGTACAGGTACTTGGATCGGCCGTGTGGGAGAAGCTAGGCTTCAAACAAATTTCCCCGGTGTTGCGTCGCGACTTGTCAAGATTAGGCATCAAGGATGACCCATCTGTTGACACAATCGTTAACTACTTGAGTACTCCGAGTCGCACGCTACCAGACATAACTACCGCCTCTATATGGTTCAAGCATCTATACCTCGACGGAAGTAGGTCATTATCTCACATTGATTGCGCGGATACAATTCTAACGGTGGTAACAAAGAGCTTCCCACTCCGAGGCTGCGCGACCAATTGTCGATGATACCCTTCGTGCCTGTGAAGAAATTGAATCCGTTGTCTTCTTCGACATCTCTCGAGTACATCTCTCCAAAAGAATGTTTCATTGGGCAGGCTGAGATAAAGGAGCACCATCGTAGTATCTTTCCGTTCGTTGATTTCAGTCAGGACGGGAATAGTTTCCTGGATTCTTGCTGTGCCAAGAAGTCGCCCGACGCATCAGACATTGCTTGCAAGATCATGCAAGGCCCTCATAAATATCTGGAAGCTCTCGGAAATGACATTGATCTGTGGGTTGATCGTTGGGGGCCTCTATGAAACTGGCTCACAGTTTGATTATAGCTATCTCGAAGATCTACGACTGATTGCTTCCCGACTCGACTCGATATCTGAGGAAGACAAGCGAGCCATGAAGAAATCCCCAATGTTTCTCGCGTCCCGAAAGAACAAAGATGACACAAAACTGTTGAGAGCAGATCAAGTTGTCATAGCCGACTGGAGGAAATCGTGAATTTGGTGACAACGTTTTCGTTGCCCCCAAAGACGACGATCCGCTCGAAAGTACGTACAGCCATTGCACTGTTCGCTATCCGTCTCAATATTTTTGTCCTAGAAATGTACTGTGCAATGGGTTCAACATTTCTAGGGATGTTTGTGCGGCACGACATTACGCCCACCAGCCACGAGGCCGGTTGCCACCTACCATTCACGCATGAGCAAGTGGTCAACCGCATCAGATACTTCATGTATCAGCGAGATATGAGCAAGAAAGCGGATGTTTCGTTCTATGAACAAGGATCGACGGCCAAGCTTCGAGTGAGAGCTTGCAAGACCCTCATGCTGAAGAAAGTATTTGCACCGCCGTGCGGAATTCTGCCTCCGACTGAGATGAGGAGGGTAATCGAAAGTAAGCCAAGTGAGATGAAGGCAGGCCTTGAGTTCGACGAGAATGACGAGATATGCACCCTTTGGATGGTGAAAGAGTTGAGAGAGTCGGAAGACTTGCATTACGAGTATATTCCTTCACTCGGTAATGTCACTCACTGACGTAAAGACAGTATTGCAATGGTGCTTTGCCAGGATGCAGTTCAATCATAATGATACAGTGCTGAAACATCCAGTATTTTATTGGCCCGTCCGGGGTCCTTGGACAAACTTCGAAGAATCGGGACGAACGAGGTAGAATGAGGCTTGTTCATTCTTTCAAGTCGAAGCTAACAGGTGAAATGTTGGATACAACCCGCACAATTGGATCGTACAACAACCATTGTCATCAGCAAATTCAGCATGAGGTCTTGCCCTATGTAAACAGATATTGTTCGCAGTTTTCACCTATACGGGCTTTCCACCGATGTAAACGTGCCGGGGACGTAAGCTGTCAACGCTGACAGTGAATGGGGGTCGCAAACGAGTGGGACTAGTTCGCCACCTTCCTCTCGTCGCTCTTCGGATTGCTCGGAGCATTCGAATTTGCATCCGAGAGAAGATCCGAGAGTCACGGTAGCCTCACCGTTTCCGGTAACCTATTTTTTTTCCACCGGTTGTTTTTTCTACGAAGGGACTCACGAATTCATGCCATTTTCCTTTCTCCATCCCCTTGCGGGCCCATCTCTTTTGTGTTGGGCCTGGCAGATGATGAAACAGTAATTTTAAGTCGTACATAATATGTGACTTTATTCCTAGACTCTACCACATTCAGGTTAACGTCTAGGTCCGAGGCTCGAGCAATCAAAGGACGGCGTCCTCAGAATTTTGATGAAGTTCCATACGCCCTTCGTTTCTAGTTCTCCCGCCCAACACTAGACTTGTCATATTTGAAAGTGCTTAATTGTCAAGACTTACGTTGGAACGAACAACTCCCTAACGTACATTAAGTTTATTGTCTCGGCCTCGGGCTGCCACCTTGGGATCGTTGGATAGGGAGTGAAGGTGGGTAATTTGGTCGGATGAATGAATGGTACCAGTTGAACCTCGACACGAAGGAATGCCTGCAGCAAATATAAAGGGGAGGATGAAATGCCCTCTACTTTATCACCCCGGCACCAGGCAGATTCTCCGAGTCCTGCATCTACAAGTTTTCACTGGCCTATAGCTCTCAGCTCTCAGCTTAGCTCTCTCTCGTGCATCTAACGCACCTGCTCTTGTTTTTGCCTTCACCGTCGGAAATGGATTCCTTCGACACTATCACCGCTGTCTTCAGCACCAACCCCAAGCATGAAGAGGAAAATACATCAGTGCCCGTTGATTGGTCCACTGGCCAGGTCCAGCCTTACGCGGCCTGCGGCTGCGTCATCACATGAACGCCAGTTCAGTACAACAGAGAGGGTGATGGAAGAGAGTTGTGAGTGAACTTCATATGTCCATTGGATTTGCACTCACCTCGGCTGTAGCATTGTACAAGCCGTTTGATATGGTCGTGGTGAAAGTTCCAGGAAGTGGGGCATGTAACATTTTTGGCTGAGGCTAGTGTCTAGCGAGGTTTTTGACATCAGGCCATCAAATTTAATGAAAAGAATAGCCGAGAGTCGATCACAGATGACTTGTCAAGGTTCTGAGTTTAGTTTCGCCGAGAAAGACGTCACGATTGATAGTCGCATAATAAGAATTTTGCTGATGCATAGTGACGTAGAGCATGTCAGCTCAGAGCGTAGTAGCTCACTCAGCAGTGAGGGAGGAAGCTGAGAACAACTTACACTTCAAGTTTCCTAGAAATGGAGAACTTGCAAACGAGATCTAAGTGTTTGTTGCATTGTACACACTGTGCCAGACTGCCAGTGTGAGAACACAATTTTGTGCTAGAAAAAAAGCTAGTTAGCAGTAATGATGATGATCACATGAGTTCCGGCACCCACTGGCACTCATCGATTGATCGACCTGGGAGTAGATGACTCGTGGACACGGACACGACGTGCAGTGACACCCTGCCATTCATTCCATGGCCTGCCAATGTTCAAGGGACACGGAAGTGACGATCCCATATTTCCACATTAGATAGTTCAAGCGGTCAGACTTGCGAAGGCTTGTGACTCTACATTACATAGGAGTTCCTGTTCAACATTGTAGCACGAAGGAATGGAGACTGCAGATCGAAATGAAGTAGCAAGGCGAAAGACCGACTCGGAATAACCACCGAGCTAGAGATGCATTGTGGGGTCTTTCCTTATCATCCATTACGTACCTTGAACAGCCTTAAGAAAATCTCCCTATCGTATCAAGGGTGGATAGCATAATTTAGGTAGTGACCCTGTAGGCGGACAGGATGGCTTGCATAACTAGGAGGCTACGGTCCGTTCAAGAACTGGCAAATCGTGTCATAGAGGGATTAAGTAAGCAAGCGTTCGATGGTAGACGAAACTGCAGCGCGACAGAAACCAGAAGCAAAAAGAAAAAGAAAAAAAAGAAAAAATCCACAACTTTACAATGGTCGTCATACCATTTTCGCCGATGTCACATCCCGGTCCTCCACCCAATGCGTCGGCATCGGTACACTCGGGATGTCGTATTCAGAGAATGGATCGTCTTCTTTACCATCCTTGTCCCCACCATAGGACGCATACGCCGAATGCTTGTACTCTGGAGGCTTGCCATCGGAGGGTGGTGGGCCTGGTGGAGGCAGATAAACGGGCAGGTAGGCGGTCCCGTCATACGCCGGGTTGTATTGCGTCGGGTAGCCATCCCTGCGTTGGTTGGATGGCAGACGAGACGTGTTGGCGGGACTACTGGGATCAAGCGCTTGTCGGTAGTACGCGAATGCGATGGACGTAAAAAGCAATCCAAGTACTGGACACAATTAGATCGAATCACTGCCAATACGGAAAGCGATGCTCACCAGACACAATAAGAAAGGCGACAATCTCCACCCACGAATCGTGATTCCATTCGTCATTGCAGACTAGCTCCCGTTACACATCTCGCAGGATAAGATAGAGATCAATGACTCACACGTCTGAGCATCGGCTTCATTCAAGTTGGAATTAGGATTTAATCCCCAAATACCAAATACCTGGGGAAAATGGTCAGAGATAGCGAGAACAGCAAGCTCTTGACACGAACAGAATCAACAGTTCCGTGCACTGCGACGGTTGTGCATTCATCGATCAAATCAGACTAGGGTAATGATAAGCGACGACGACGCATAGATGGACGATCCACGTACTTTGAACACAAAGTGCGTGACGACCCTCATGAGCGAAACTCCGATAACGATCAATGCGCTTAACGCGCACAAGAACGCATATAATTTGACCAAGGTAAATCGTTGCTAGGTACAGCCACGATGAGTCGATCACCACGACCGGTGCGGAATCCCCTACCATCGCTGCAGCCACTACGCCAAATAATTGGATACCGAGCGTGGTCGCGTACAGCGCCCCTTGTGATATCGCCAACGGAGCCAGCTTGGGGAAGTTGTCTGAAACCGGACACATTATCAGGACCACGTAGGTAGTGCTTTAGCCATGTGGCCTTACCGCTGTCAACAAGCTTGAGTTGCTTGAACGACGAGACCTAGAGAGCGTTGGTGGTCAACAGATATTATCGAGTACTGGTGCTTACAGTCCTGAAAAAGGATAATAAGATTGGTTTTTAGCGATGTCACAAAAAGCGCTCACCAAGCCAGGGCCCAGATGGCCGTGATCAAAGACACTGGATGTAACGATGAGCACACACATCATCAGGGTAGACGAATTCCACGCACTCGCGAGGACGACAGGTCTGAGACTCCTCCCATAAAACCTGGTCACATAGCGGTACGCAGGTGGTGCTTCTATGCACAAGTCAGACAGGATCGTTCGATGGTTCGATCGATGCACTTACCAGTCAGAGCTGTCCTTCTCGCACCCATCGTAGTGGTCGTAAATCAAGAACTAAACCCCGTTTCAACCCGCAGTCACTAGCAGGCAGTACACACGCGCACAGGAACCAGACGTCAGTTGTTCACACGTTATTTAATAACCCTAACCCAATGCTAAATAAACATATATTCTATACTATAGCTGTCAGTGTTCCACAACATTCGCGATTCAAATCAATCATTGTTCAGAGTGGAGCATACTATCGCAGTGTCCGACGTCCCCTTTTATGTGGCAAAAATCCCAATGACCTTGAAAGACGGAACTGTTTGTCCTTCCTCACCCACCAAGACACACTCCACGTAGTGATTTCCCCGCGAAACAAAGTGATCAATCATTTCCAGCCTGCAAAGGTCTTTGAGCAAATAACCAACGAATAACATAAAAAAGGCACGTACGTGGGCACCGAATCATGGACGTTTCCCGCATTCTCGATAACCACAGACCCCCTAACATTATCGTCCACCCAACATTCCAGCTGTGCGCCCTCTCCAATATCCTGAATCGGCTCTTTCAGGTAATACATCCCAACATCCCCAGCGCCGACCTTGATCGGCACCCGCAACCGGCTGTGAGGCATCGAGGCATGCCAGTAATACTCGGCCGTCAGCAATGGCGAGGCTCCTTGGTCTGGATGGGCAGCATGGAAACCAGAACCATAGAACAACGACGGCGGAAGCGGGTTTACGAGATTGTTCGCTGAGGCACAGTAAGGTACCGGCTCCTCGAATGGCCGCGAAGTCCGCGGTCGAGTGTTGATCCGCATGGGTGGAATACGGAGCTCCGGATAGAGGGGAAGCGAATCAGGGTGTGGATCAGCAGGGGGGATTTGTGGAGCTGGTTTCCTGTCGGGCTCGACGTCATCGTCTGCAGGCTCGGGGGGCGCCCCGCCTTTCCTGGCACCGACGCCGCCAAAGAGATGAATATCCCCACCACGGGCCGGACCCGGAGGAGCTAGAGGAATCATCTCATAGGATTGACCACCTGCCGTCGCCCACGCAGCGCAAACTTGAGATTGGAAGTAGGAAGTCAAGACGTCCGCGAGGACAACATGACCCTCCGTGCTGGCAAGCATGGGATCCACGAAGTAAGGCTCGATGAGGTCGGGGTCGGTCATATACGTAGGGTATAGGATCGGTTTTACGCTGTAGAAAATTAAACTACGGTCTCCCAGTAAGAGAAAGGCGAGCCGCACCTGACATGAGGAACATCGTAAAATTGGGCGACGATGTTATGCCAATGATCAGGTCCAGCGAAGCCATACAGGTCGTGAATTTGGGGGCTAAAGTGCCCGAGGATGATGACAGCAGGTTGGTCGGGTCGATCGAGTAGAGACCGAACGAGAAGCTCAAAGTTCTCCATACCCTCTTGATCGCTAACAGAGCAATCAGTATAACGAATGTACATGCCTGGGCGAACATCGCTTACCCTGGATCATCGACGTCGAACTCCAGTATCACAAGGTCGGTGTTCTCAGGCACATGGTGTGCACTACAGAAGCCAAAGTACCCCGAATCCGTGCGACGCATGGCACCATTCGTGAGCTCGGAAGCGGGATGTGGAAATACGCTTAACCACCACTCAAAGAAAAGAGAGGGATAACACAGGGGCGATAACGGGTCATCACCAGCACCATGGCAGGTCGACACTACAGAAGCGCGAAAAGTCTCATGCCATTTCGTCCAAAAAAGCACTACTTACCTGAACCACCCAACACGCTCATCGTAATCGGCCGGCCCAACAATGCCTTGTGGATCATCCGGTGTACCCGTCCCCCGCTTCCAAGGTGTAGACGACTTTGAGCGAGCGGCACGGCACCATATTTTTCCGCAAGGTTGTCTCCAGGACCGAATACGGGACAGAACGTGAATGGAGTGGACACTTCCCCTTCCGAGCTGTTGGGCGCGAAAAAAATTGACGAATGTAGATAGTTGATTGGCACCAGTCCAACAGTGCTGAGGGGAGGCGGACGTCGGTGAAAGGAGAAAACTTGTCGAGAAATCCAGACGAGCGACACGAAAGCGACGATGAGGGCCCATATCCGATTAGGGACACCAAGCGTACGACGATACCATCTCGAACGCGCCGAGTCGATGCCCATCCCTGTGAGAGAGTGTGGGGAAGGAATGGAGATGCGTGCTAGCCCTTTGCTCAGGCCTGAGCGTCGTTGCATATGAACGTCGTTCAAGTTGCGGAGTTTTATGTAGTCAAGATACTAAAACTATGCCACGAATCAAAACATACTGCACTGCCCTTTTTTTTCATATTTTCATCTTTCCATCTCGACAGAGAATCCTCCACAAAAAACGACATCAGAGGAAATAAAATGGACTCTGTGGGAGTTGAACCCACGACCTCATGCAATCATCGATGCGAAGCATGCGCGCTACCAACTGTGCCAAAAGCCCCTTGCTGTTTCAACTTCCCAAAGTCACACAGGACGGATATACCCCCACTTAGCAAAACAAGGCAAGAAGGGTAAGATCTAAGCAAATACTCCGCCAATCAATAGACATTCACAGGCCATCCATTGACCTTTCGTGTTTCACCGTCACCGCCTCGACGCTCTGCGACCAATTCGACTTCGACTCCCATACTGGATCCATATCCGGAGCGCCAATGTCACCTGCTCCATCCCAGCCCCAGCACCACACTGCACGGTCGCAGCATACTCAGTTCCGTCGGGCAGCTCACTGACACACGCAACCACTCACCATGCGAAGGTCCAGGTACAAACTCTATTTCCTCGCTTTCCTCCGCCGTGAAAAGCCTGTCGTGGGGACCAAACCATGAGCGATCCTGAGGATCCGTGCGCGGATTGTCAGGAAGACCCCCGAGGCGGACGTATCCTCGTATAGCGGTCAGGTTTCGTCTTTGGGGATGGATAATGTCAAAGACTTTCTGTAAATGCAAAACGCGATGAATAATCTCAACCACATACGTTCAAGTCGGACGAAACGTACTTTGTCGTATGCCAGCTTCACTCTAGGCACCATCATTATTCGACCGTAACCTGCCTCCCAGTAGTCGTTACAAATAAGACTGCACTCCGATGCCGAGCACTCGTCTTCAGCCAAACTTGCCATACGGAAGCGGACATAAGGAGGTTTATAGAACGGGGCGGGATCGAGTACTGCCACACCATTCCAGCATGCCTGTACCTGAATGGGAAGATGCATTTGAAAACGCTGAGCGGACTGGGGGTCATGAAAAATGGAATCAAATGGTGCATTCTCTAGCACTGTGCCGTTTATGTCACGCGACACCCAATTGTCGTAGAAGACGGGGGATCCCTAGGCCATCGTCACCGTCAGCCAAATCGAAACGACAAACGAATAAACGCACAAGATCATCGTGGTACATGTAATCTGCCGCACATGTAATGCCCGCATTGTGCCTCCTGCTCTGCCAGATAAGTTCGAGGATATCATCCACGCAGGGCAGGATGTCGTTCATGAAAATGATAGTATCAAAATATTCGTTGTGAGAATCTCGAAGCTCGTAGAGTGGGTTGAACGCTTGATTGCGGACCTCGGCAAGGTATTCGATACGGTGGTTAAACGCTCCCCTCGTTCTCGTTGACGTCCGAATCGTTACCCTCAATCCGACGCTCTTTGTCAGCGCGTCGAATATGCGGAGTAGTGCCTTGGTCTGGTCCGTCGACCCGTTTTCATATATAGAGACATATACATTATGGTATCCTAGTATGGCCGAGATTCGAAATAGCGTCGCGAATAAGTCTGGAATGACGCCGAACGAATTGTACAGGTTGATAGCGAAGAAGTACTTGTGTTCTTTTGTGGGGGTAAGGTGGACATGTTGAGAGTCACCGAAGGTGCTAAAGTCGAACGAGGATAGCCATGGCGACTGCGACTCGGGGTTGAATCCTACGAGGGATTTGTAACGTTCTCGAACCTGTTGGATGTACAAAGGCTGCGAGTGACGTGTGCATTCAGCAGTGTGATGAGGTGAGAGTGTAGATAGAAGCTCGAGGACTCTGTGACGTTGGTCGATGGTTGGTAGTGTGAATTGCTGTCGTGCGGACAGTCGTGAGACATATATAGGCTTGTCTCTCCAGGACGGAGCAAGAAACTACACAGTTGAGTATTTTAACGATAGCCTGAAGAAATTGACACGTAGGATCAGATTAGAAACTTACGCTGAAGGGCAGCGAGCGACCGAGAAGCAGGCCGAAAAGTAATCCCACTAGCAATGCCAGGGGTGTCGGGACTCGTTTCAGCCAGAATATTTTGGCATTCATCGAGTCGTCAACTGCCTTGCAGTTGTCAGTGGACCAGAAGACAAGTAACGAATATCCAATGAAGCCTACATTCGGGGTCACTTGTTGTTGTGATGCTATTACATAATCATATTATTCACAGGACAATATTGATTGCGAAGACGGATGAATTGTGGATTACTTACTAGAATAGCTCCGTACTTGCGCCTATATGACAAGGAAACGATAACCAGCACAAGTTGTTCAAGGCAATTTCAGTTGATACAGTACGTTACGGGCGACTGTCATTCGATTTATATGGTATCACCAATACAAACGATGTACTGAAATGGACAAAACGCAAACAACTATATGAAGTGGACATGTGACCATGCCAGGGAGTGAACCGAAAAAGTAAAGGGTATACGCTTAGAGCCCTGCGGCAACTGCGAGTACAGCGAGGGCGCCCGTAAGCACGCTGATGCCTCCAGTCATGGATGCTCCACTAGTGCGCGTGGGTGCTGCTGGAGTGGCGGCGGACCCGCTAGTACTGCTAGTAGTAACGGAGGAACTAGTGTGAGTACTAATGGGAGCACTTGTGGAAGTACTAGTGGGTTGCGCTGTGATACTCGTCAAGTTCAAGGTAACGCCCTGTGAGAAATGTTACATGAGAGGAATAAATGTTGGATATGAAAATGCTAGCTCACAGCACTAAGGCAGAGCTGTTGGGCGAGCCCTTCTGCGGTTTGAACATCACTGCCGGAGCAGGACGACGATACGCAAGAGTAAACCGAGTCGATATATGTTGGGTCCTCGCATAAGCAAGTGGTGTTGGTGGCAGAACACTCTTGTGAGTTTACACTGGTCAAGCATGGCGAAGCACAACCTGAAAAAAGGTCATGAGCAAAACTACTCTTGGGATAAGTACTGTTTTGGAATCTAACTTGGAATACCACCCTGACGTGCAACAAGAGTGGCAAACGTCGCAGTGACAACAGCGAGCAAGGGGACGAAGGGAGCCGAGAAACGCATGGTGACGGTCAAGGATTGTCTCGAGAGCGCCTAAAATTTTGATGTCCGCCCCACCAGCTATTTTTGTTTCAGGGGGCATTTGTTTCTTTTCGCTGCGCCGTCGCCAGCAATCGTGTCTATCCTGTCCAATTAACGTTGCCCAGCTGCTCAGATATGTCAGAGATTTCTCGGAGACTGCGATCAACAGTGTAGCAGTGACGTAATTTCCTAAATGGGATTTAATTGGCATGTCGGTGATCCCCGTAAAACTGTATCTTCTTTTGCCAGCCACAAACCTTGTTTTGCCACAACCCAAACACAACCAAAGCGAGGACCAGTCAGTCCATCTACACGTTTGCTCATCGACATCGACATCGACAACGTCAAGATATGGTACGTTGTAACTCTCACTGATTTCTCATCCATCTCACGCGCCCCAAAGGCAAGAACAAAAGGCGGAAAAGTTCGTCCATACGATCACTTCGAGCGCTGTTCGATCTCATTTTATTCCAGATCGGCAAGCGCTCTGCTCTCCAAGACGTCGTGACTCGCGAGTACACGATACATCTGCACAAGCGTGTGCATGGTCGGTCGTTCAAAAAGCGTGCCCCACATGCCATCAAATCTGTGGTTGAGTTTGCCCGGAAGTCGATGGGTACCAAGGACGTTCGCCTCGACCCAAAGCTCAACCAGGCTCTCTGGGCACAGGGAATCAAGACCGTTCCACACCGAATACGCGTAAAGCTAGAGCGTAAGTGTCCATCTGACCTCTGGCATAGTTGCCTTAGCAGATTTCAGGCAAACGCAACGACGAGGAGAACGCAAAAGAAAAGCTCTACACCTACGCTAGCCATGTTCCCGTTACGAGCTTCAAGGCAGGTTACTTCTCCTTGTGTTTAATTTTGCTTGTTCATCTTCGTTCGTCAGGGCCTCCAAACAACTGTAGCTGATGCAGAGTAAAGAGAGCCTCGTTGGAGAAGTTCGTTCGCGCTCATGTATCCAGCTCATTTATGATCTTTCCATGCATCGCGCCTGTCCATGATATGGTATGTCGTGAAAACGAGACCAACCAATACACTACTTTTACGTGTTTCAATGTACACCTTGTGGCGATCCCAGCTGATCGAATCGGTCGTTCAACGTTCCACTACCGATCAATACATACTGACCAAAGTCTGCTTATACAATCTAACAGAGAAGTTACCGCTTTCTACCTCTTCCCGAGTCAATGGAAAGCGTTTGTTGGTTCGTTAAATGCGAGATCAACCAAACCTATTCTTCTCTTTTAAAATGCACTTCTTATGCAGCATTTTTTCTCATTCGTCACTCCAATGACGGAAGGGGGTCGCTTTCATCGCTTCGCTAGCACTCACCGGCGACGAACGCTGTACGCATAAGTCATTGCAAGTGACAGATTTGAGTGCCGATAACTAGCACGCACTTGGCACCAGCGAACGCTTTCATTGCATGATGTGCTATCCGTTTCCTGCAATAGGTTCATGGTTATTGTGCGGATCGGTTATCACTAGCCATTTAGTTACGTGAACGAGAGGTCTCGCTCGTAGTATGTATCAGTTCGTCGCAATTAAGACGCTCGTTGAGCCAGCGCATTTCGCCTTGGTTTGCTGGACGAGCACCGGGATGTCGTATTCCTCGTCCAGGTGTAAGAACGTGGTGACATAGGGAAAGGGTGCTGCTAGTGGTGGGCCGCTGTAAGATATCCGCATGTATAGCACTCTGAGAAACGTCCACTGCGGCGGCACACTACTCGATCAACTGGACCTCCGAGTCGTAGTGAGTGCAGTCGCACGTCTCTGGTGACCCGAGTCGGATGGTTCAGAATGCTACGATGGACGTGGAGATGCCGATGATGTTTTGGTTGTCCTTCCACTGGTCGCTGTGCTCTACCCTGGCTAATGACTTCTGAGATTCGAATTGTTCAACAGACCGCACAGTAGACATGATTGAGACAGCGAACGTCACTCAACGGAGTTCAAACGACCTCGCCTCTCAGCTCGGAAAGAAAAGGCTATTGTACATATTCCCCGAACTCCTACCTCTACCTTACACATTTCCTGCGTGCGATCATGATACCCACTGCTACTACGTCGAAAAAAAGGCAAATGACAGATGACGGTAACTTGGTCGCCATCCAGACCTCAATGATCCGACACCAAAAAAGGATGGTTCGAGATTCAAAGTGATGATGAAAACAAAGTAAGAGCGGTGATTATTTCTGCTCCGTCTGGGGAGTTGCTTGATAAGGCAAACTTCTCTTCGTCTCTCAAACGTTGATCAGTCCAACTTTCACAGATGAAACGCCAAACTGGCAAGTATCGCATCAACAAAACTCTTTGACGGCGAATGCGTATTTACCGCTTGTGTCTGCCAGTGGTACTATGGCGCTATAGATGAGTAGGCACATTCTGAAGTTCAAGGCGACACTAATCTGACCTTATGCTGAACCGAATGGAAAGCCCGGATACACACACTGTTTATCCGAGTTAGTGGCGCCCGGCTTGCACTCGCTCCAGGAACTGAAACCAAACGCGGTCGGCAATTGCGCCCACGCCTTTTGAATTGCAGAGTTCCGCCACATGTTCAAATCTGACCTGCAAGCATCGCAAAACAGTTTGTCCCACTCGTGCCTCCAAGGACCAAATGGCTGTGCGATCGTCACATCGTCTGACCAAAACCGGCGTATGTGACACACACAGCTCGATTGGACGACGCAGCTGGACGACACATGCAAGCTCTGTGCCAGCCGGATCCGAAAATCGCCAATGATCTGTTTTATGAGGACGAATGACCGTAGGTTGGCCGGAGAAAGTGTACAGAGGGTGCCGTTAAACTTGTAACCATCGAGGACAGTGTTAAGGGGGCACGTAGTGACGCATTGGTACATCGCCAGCGGAAGCGATGTCTTCAAGTCCATCTCTCGCAAGATATTCATCACCTGAAAGTTGTGCGGATCGCTGTCTGTGATGGAGGGGAACAGCTGCAGTGTCCCAGAGCGGGAGGATATCTTGGCTGCGACACTCAGCGAGCTTTCGAAGGCACAAGATAACCGCCCATCTGCCTCATCGAAGAGTTGTTGAATGGAATACTTTTCTCCCAAGCGCAAGAATGCCACAACAACCGGAAACGGGACTTTTTCGTAGTATGGAACTGGGTAGCTATCATAGCGAATATGGTGATCAGCGAAGTTTAAACGGGTTTCGTACCATCGTTGGGATTCACCTCCTTACCTTCTGTCGTACATGGCTCTCAGCACTATCTGAACATCGGTAGCCGTATCATGATGAAGGCGTATGACAGGACACTGTTCGACCATCTCCTCTGGGCTTCCCTCGCTTGGCTGAGGGCAATCAAACATGTCTTTGAATACCTCGGAATAGGAACTTAGGATGCTGCGATGAACGCGAAAGTATTTGTCCTCGACGGAAAGGACTATGTTACCGTCTTTGATCCATGGATCGAGACGATCTGATTCAGTTTTTTTAGGTACCGGTTCGGGGGATTCTTCAGCGCTCATGCCCAGAGTGTGATGTGATAGTGTGATGTACCGCAACTCTTTTGGTCTTCAATGTCGAGACATTACGTACCATACCCTTTTCAGGACCGAAATATCATCTAACGTGGTACAGTCATTCTAGTCTGGAGGAAAAATCAGGTCGATCGTGATTATTGTACTACAAACTGCCACCGGCAGTCTTTCGCCTCCGGAGCTTGGAACCTCAGGGTGCAAAGCATGGAAGCGACTGCGGCGCAACGCCATATTTCGGTTAACCGTCGCTGGCACTGGCACGAGGCCATCGCTTTACGTTCGATCATGTCCCATTTCGACATTGTGAGAGTGGTCTGGAGGTATAAAGGCTCAGCCTTTCAGTTCGTCGTTTCACTGGTCAGCGACATCCTTTATCAGCCTTTGCTCTATCCTAACCACTGCATACTATGCATATGTCTCGAGCGCGACCTTCTCGCACGCCGAGCTCTCTTTACTATGGTTGGTTTCCCCAGTACCCCGAGGTTCACGATGCCTTCCTTCAGGTGCATGTCAGTGGCACCAGACCTGCCAATGGTTCATCCTATGAGCCGACCGACCCCCATGTCAAAAAGTTTATCAACGCGATCAAAGACAGCGGTGTCATGGAGTCCCTTTCGAACGAGATGTTCGAGCAAGTGAAATTTTACACCCAGAACCCCGAGGTACGGCAAAATAATATTTATGACGTATCGTTGGTGCACAGTTACTTCATGGAGTCCTTTTTCTTTCTAGTGGAAGGAGGAAGCCGCCCATCAGGTGGATAGCCTCGACCATTTAGCGGCCATTCTCGACAGCATCGTCGAAAGCGGTCCCAAGTTCTGGAAACTCAAGAACTCCGAAGGCAAGGTGGTCGCCGCGGAGCCAGTTGGCGTACCGATTATCGTCGCCTTTGATTTACTCAGCAACACCCCTGCGGGCTACGATCTGTTCCGATGGAAAGATTTCAACACCGAGATGAAGGCGTTATTGAACGGTTGGGCCGACGACATGTTGAATACGGAGAAATCTGCAGAGGTTTTCACCGATAAGGACGAGGGGTGGTTTTGTAAAGAGGGCATTGATTTATTGGAGAAGGGACTCAAAGGCGCCAAATTTGACGACACGTACATTACCGAACTCCGGCCACCAAGGAGGTACAAAACTTGGGACTCCTTTTTCATCAGGACGTTCAAGCAGGCCAACCCCCCACTCCGCCCCGTCGAAGTACTCCCACTCGACGGTGCAGTTATCAACAACGCCTGCGAATCTACCACTTTACGCATTGTTGATAATGTACAGCTACAAGACCAATTCTGGCTCAAGGGCCAGAACTACTCCCTCTACGACATGCTTGGCAGCCTTGCGATCAACTACGCAAAAGACTTTGTAGGTGGATCAGTGTATCAGGCGTTCCTATCTCCCCAGGATTACCACCGTTGGCACAGCCCTATCAAGGGCAAGGTCGTCGCGACTACCAAAGTAGATGGCACATACTTTGCCGTGTTGCCTGATGACGGCTCCCCTGGTGACGACGGCCTGCAGAAAGGTGATCCTCATGGCGTTATAGTTCGGTCCCAGGCCTGGCTCTCTGTTTCAGCTGCCAGATACATTTACATCATTCAGCCGGATGAAAGCTCGGAGATCGCGAAGGTTGCGCTCATTGGAATCGGAATGGGCGAAGTTTCTTCAGTGATACCTCGTCTAGACTTAGAACACATCGAGCAGCCCATTGACGTTAAGGCCGGGGACGAGTTGGGGATGTTCCACTTTGGTGGATCTACGCACGTTCTCATCATCAAGCTAAAGAACCCAGACAAGAAGAAGCTTGTCTTCAAAGATGTCAACAACATTGCGATCACGCCAGGCCAGCACTGCTGGGTCAACTCGGTCATCGCGCGTGTCGAGGATATTCCAAAGAAGTAAATTCTGGAGTGAGTTGCGTTTGGCATTTTTCACTACATACCCATGTTCCCAATGGACTAATATTCTTACTTTTGTAGGATGCTTCTGTTTCGTGATATGGTCCTGTCGCATCGACTTGTTTTGATCGTGTCTTTTCTATATGCTAGTGCTTCACGTAGTCTTTTGACCTCGTCGATTCATCCATTTTTCTCATTCTACCCTTTCTTGTACAACAGTGCCGAGCCGATTTGTACTCCTGTGTCTGCCATTTTGCGACTCGTTACGATTCAAGAATTAACGATGATGGAATAAGTGTATGAATATATACCACAGTATTAGTGACCGCCATTTCAATACGAGTGCATCATGTGTCATTAAAAGCATCAGCCGTAGATGGAATTACATCATATTACCAAGCGTCTCCGATCTTCAACTTTCGTGGGAAAAAGGAGACTACAGACACCGAACAACGTATCCGGGGCCGCATCCTCTCCTGCACACACGCTGACCGCGACGATGCGTCCGCGCCCCCTCTCCTGCGCACAACCAAACGCGACGACAATGACACGGCCACGTCTCTGTCTCTTCTTGCACCCCACATGTCCGCATCCATGCCCCCCTCCTCTCCCTTGATCCACCGCGGGTATGTCCGCAACAGGACGACAATGGTAGCGGCGCATCACGGCGACGATGAAACGAGGAGGAACTTGAAGGTGACGTTGGGTCCTTTCACGCGTTTACGGCAATATTGCTCCAATGGCTTGGCTCTGGAAAGGAGTGGAACGTTCGATCGACCTGTACTAATGGCTATTTGGGGTAATTCAATAGCGCCACCCCTTTGTACAGTTGGACATGCACGAAGGCCCGCATATCCAACGTGACTTCAACGGAATGGTTCTCGCCCTTGTGCCTAGTCGAGGCTTCTGATCCCGCAGATGCCGGGAAATCGTCGATAGACAGGTCGCCAAAACTACCTTATACCGTTGGCCTGACCCAAAGTCTAGGATTGAGCGGCCTCATGACACACTGATGTGTCCACCCGACGGGGAACGGGTTTACAAGCGTGCCGGGTCCGGCGTGCATATAGATGCTGAATACACAGTATTCTTGGACTTGTTACTACGGAGAAATTCAGGAAATGTGGGTTCTAGGCCGAGCACGAGATCGCTCTGTCATCCGTAGTAATGAATATCAGACTACAAGGGATTTACAAGTTTGCGCATCTACGACCATAGGAGGCTAGGGGATGGCGTGATGGCCATCAGGGGATCCTACGCCCAGCCAGACGCGGCATTCGGTAGTATGGTACGGAACTGGGGAGAAGTGGTAGCCTGGCCCGACTCTATTTTTGAGGCCATAATCTCCGAGAACCGGATCTTAGCTGAATTCTGGAAGATTTCCAGAGTTTGCGCTCGGTCATGTCATTTTCCGTGGCATCGGTACTGGGAATCAGTCTTGGGGTATAAAGCTCTAAAGGATCGACCTTTTGGTTGGCACCCCCAACTTCCAACGACACCCACTCGAGTTCTCAGCTTTTGACTTCCCATATGAGTGTCACGACTCGCTCCCTTTATCATGGCTGGCTACCTCAAAATGTTGCCTGTCACAGAGCCTTCCTTGAGAAGCATGTCGCCGCCACAATCCGAGGGGGCATTGTCGATGACAACCCTTGGGTCACCGAATTCATTAATGCTATCGAAAACAGCCCAGTCATGAAGCCTCTTTCCGACGCCATGTTCCGGCAAGTCAACAAAGATCCTACTGTATGATCATGAACTTCACGATACCGATACCGCTGTCAACTGAGCTTTTGTTTTTTCTTAGTGGGAGGCATCGGACGAAAGATTTCGTGTGCGAGACCTTTCGCACTTGAAGAATGCTCTCAACAGCGTCCTCAGTGGTCCCCCCGAAGTTATCGTAGTCACCAACGACAATGAACAGAAAATCGGAGAGCCAATTGGCGTACCGATTTACCTCATTCTTGACTTGCTCAGCAACACCTCTGCAGCCTACGACCTATTCCGTTTGCAGGAGTTCAACAACGCTACGCAGACTTTGCTAGAGCATTGGGGGAACTACCTTTCAGCGCCAGGATCCAACACTACACTCACCCAGGAAGAAAACGGGTGGTTCAGTCCTTACGCTTTGTCTGTGTTAGAGCAGGGCCTTAAAGGCATGTCTTTCCAAGCCACTTATGGTCCCGATCCTAGTCAGGCACAAGAGGCCTACGAATCCTGGGACGCCTTTTTCACCAGAAATTTCACCGACATTGACAGACTGCGCCCTGTTGAATCCTTCGGCAGTCAGGTCACTGTCATCCATAATGCCTGCGAGTCCACCTCTCTTCGCACAGCCGATAACGTACAGCTTGACGACACATTCTGGCTCAAGGGTCAGAATTACTCCCTCTACGATATGCTTGGTGGCGATCCCGAAACCAACCCAAAGAGTCTGTCTCAGTATGCTTCCAGCTTCGTCGGGGGGTCTGTGTATCAAGCATTCCTTTCTCCCCAGGATTACCATCATTGGCACAGCCCTATTAAGGGTACTCTCCTCGCGGTCAGTATACTGCCTGGCTCATACTATGCCGTGTTGCCTGATGATGGCGCTCCCGCTGACGACCCGGACTTGGCGACGGGAGATCCCCATGGCGCCCTTATTCGTTCTCAACCCTGGCTTAGCGTTTCAGCTGCACGTTGCGTTTTCATCATCCAACCAGAGGCGTCTTCGGATCTTGAGATGGTTGCGATCATTGGGATCGGAATGGCGGAGGTGTCTTCACTCAGTCTTAGCGATAGATTGAGTCAGCTGCCCGTAGACCTTGCGGCTGGGGAGCACCTTGGGATGTTCCATTTCGGTGGATCCTCACACACGCTCATCTTGAAGCCGAAGCCGAACAAGAAGGTCCTCTACGAAGATACCAACGACATTCCTATCACGCCGGGCCAGCACCGCTGGGTCAGGTCAATCATAGGGCGCGTTATTCCGGCGTAGTCAATGTGAAGTGTGAAGGTAAGTTAGCGCTTTATATATTCGGCATCGTGTCTCACATGCGAGGTAGAATGGTGTATTCGCGGTTTTTGTACGATATTGCTGGCAGTTTTCCTTTTGAACGTCTTGTTTCGATTGTGCTTTTTGATATCGTTGATGCAATGGTTGACCTGGCGAAGTTGTTCCTATGCTGTTATTTTTCATCAATCGGTTGTGGTACGGTACCTGCATACATAACAGTTTTATGTAGGGCGAAACCTAGTTGTGTGTCATTATACAGAATGTGACGAATATTTTCTCTGTCCACCGGTCACTTGGACGCCGGGCCGCCTGCCGTATTGCATATTTTTTGCCCAAACGTAAAAACGCAGCCAACATGGCGAAGGGCATGGATTAATAGAAGAAACAAAAATTTCGCAAGCTGGTCAGCACCCACGGTGACCAGCTCACAGGAAACTACAAATATTTGAGTCAGTACCTCCTGTCATCATAGAAAGCTCTCAGCATTATTTGAACATCATCAACTGTATCGTGGAGATGTACAATGCGGCAACCATCTATGAGATTCCTCTCGACGTCATCAGAATGTGGAACAGCGAACATGTCTTCGAAAACATCGGAGTAAGAACACAAGACACTACGATGGATGCGGAAGCATTTGCATTTCCCTTCCGTAGCGAGAACGATGTTGCCATCATCTGACCACGGTTCAAGACGATCCAGCTTTTCACGTCCGAGTCTTGACTGGCCTTGGTAAGGAGAAATTTAATCAACACCTAACGACTCAACACCTAACGAATTGATAGTTTATGTAAATAGGGGCTCTGAGTCTTATGTAGATGCCAATGGAGCAATTCAAGAACAGAGAGAAAGAAATCTCGATCTGTTTTCCTTCATGAATACCAGTCAGATGGGTCCAAAATGCTCAGGATGCGGCAACACCTAGCCGGGCATCGCTCACAAACAGCACTGTCTGTCACTGTAAACAAGAATCATGTCCTATTGTGCTCTGTGAGACTTCCAGAACTACTTCCAATTGTCGAATATTGGGTCCGTCGACAGACAACTTGAATAGATACCAGCACCCAGCGCCTGTGTCGGACACAGACTAAGTTGCTCTGCCCACTACCTTATCCGCGCATAGACTCTCTCAGGTAACGCTTGACCACGTGTGTTGTATTTCCCAGAAGGGAAACCATGTTTTTCTGAACAGGATCTCCGGGAATGTGGCCTCGCTCGCCTTGGAAATCGTGTTTTGCCGGAAGGGAGCAAGGTTCGCAGATGGCGACGACGAGCGCAGCGAGTACGCCCTGGATGTGGTGGTGAACAAGGTGCGGCGCCTGCAAACATTCAACACCAGTCACCGTGACAGTGGTGACATGGCAAGTAGTTGCGGCAGTCGGAGATGTTCATGAGAATGTGATTCAGGGCGCCTCGAGGAAGTACTAATGATCAGACGTTGCAGTCAGGATGCAATGTCTCACGATAATGTATATATAAGCAATCTAGGCCGAAAAGGCCACCTACAACTCAACGCTTAACATGCTGCCCACAAAGAGTGCATTCTGTCGTGGTAGAAAGTGTGAGCGTGTGTGAGTAAATTGTCAAGTAATATCCCTTGCTAAACTGTAACAGCGTCAGCTTATTCATGATAATAGCCGCCGCCCTCAAGGCTCGAGGGTTAAACCGGTACTACGTACATCTCTTTCGCTTTGGTTAGTGCCTCTTACCATCGTTGCGCACACGCGCACATTAATTGTCTTGCTTCACGCTCCGTCTGAATGAGATTGTTCAGAAAAGTACGGTCTAATGTTACGCTACTTGTTAGTAAAAAAATATTATCCATGCTGTATATGTTAGGGCAGGGGCACTTGTAAGGGCACGGAATGCACAGACGTGCAGCCCTGACTCCCAGGACCAAGAAGGGTGAAAACTGCGTAAACGGAAGCGAAAACAAGGCAGCCAGAATATTGAAAAGAGGCTAGCGGGTACTTGTCATCACCGCGTGAGTAGCACAAGGAACAACGTCACACCGAGAGGGTCGGCGAGCGGACCGCAGATCCACTGGCCATTCCACATTGCAGGACGTGGCTATCTCCTGTGACGCCGAGGTCAATGGCTTTCGCGCAGACGAAAGGCGCTCGTTTATGGGTTTCTTCGATTCCTTAATCGTCGGAGTACAATGGCCCCATTGCGACTGTTTGAACTAACTTGACGGGACTCTGGGGTACACGCTGACCTCGAAACTGTGAGATCCTTCTGTGAGATTAAAAACTTGATGTGCCTGCCTCGAGCTGATGACTGATACCACCTACTTACGCAGCCTGAGGTACACCCTTGAAAAGTTCCTTGTCATAACCATGGGTTGTTAAGGAACACTTTGAACCTTGGAATGAAACATGACCGGGGGGTACGCAGCCTCGGCCGTTATCGTGCAGGCGCACATTCCAAGGATCGTGACCAGGGTCTGGCAGCTCGTGGGGACGTTGATACTTTGTACATTTGAGCGTGAGTACAGATCATCGCCTTGCCTGACTAAGTATCATTGGATGCAGAGTCGGCCAATCAGAGCTTGCGAAGCATGCTTCGAATTAGAATTTTTCCCGTGTTACGTACTCTGCTTGAGATCCCGCCTCTCTGGACTTGTTTATTTGGATCGTTTTGCAAGTTCTGATTGGAGCGTAGCCAATATCTCTCCCCTTATTATTTATCCTATTAGGAGTGAGCCACATTCGACTTAGAGATGCCCTAATGTTGACACCGTACATATCAGTGAGCTTCCGACGGATGGATGAACGTCAATGGAATCTTCGCTCCGTGATTCTGCAATGTTGGACCCGTCTGACACAGACGTCCTGCAAACCACACAAATCTTTGCCGATGGTACCTGGCTGTACGGCGCTCTCGTCTCTTCCATCCTCTATGGAATTACCATTGTTCTCTATATCATGTGTTTTCATTCCCTCTGGTGCCGGATCCGCTCCCGTGATCGCACTCAAAAGAAGCAGTGGTTCTTTTTCATCTATGTCAACGTAATCTTTGCATCGGAAACCCTCTACATGGCCTCCAATACGCAAATAACCAATCTTAGTTTTATAAACAACAGGAATTATCCCGGAGGTAAGTCCTTCTATATGTATAATCATTAGCTTCTTTTTTCAACCACTTATCAGGTCCCAGCGCCTATGAATTAGCCACTTCACCTGCCCCTCTGACCGTCCCTTTTATTCTTACAAATTGGTGTGCTGACTCTCTTATGGTGAGTCTTTGGTGCCTGAAGCCCTCTAGGACGATGAATGAATTCTTGTGAGATATGGCGCTGTCACGTAGTGTATAGAGACAGCAGATATCACCTTTTCGTAACAATGTTCGGGTGCTTGATGCTATTCGCATCTGTGCGTAAGTTGTCATTTAATCTTTTACGATTGAGCCAACTAACAACAGTGTCATCTGTGGTGGTTGTACTAGTGACCGGTTCTTTGTGGGCCATCGTCGTGTCGCAGCCTGGCCCATCCGTGCATGGTTGGATGTCCTTCAATCTTCTATTTCCATATCTCAGCGTTTCCCTCTCAATCAATGTTCTTATCTGCACTCTGACGGTCCTTCGTCTTATGTATCACCGAGCATGTATTTCAAAAGCTTTTGGCCCGGAATACGGTGTGGTATACACCAGCATCGCCTCGATCATCGTCGAAAGTGCCGCTGTATACTCGATCGGCTCATTGTTGTACCTCATCCCCTATGCTATCGATAGTCCGCTTGCCAATGCATTTTGCCAGACCCTCGGAGTGGTGCAGGTGAGTTCATTGTTTTCTTTTCTTCAAATGGTCATTTTGTCATCCGATGACTGATATACGCTGCGCCTTGGGATCGTTCCGCTGCCATAACACCATACTGACTCATACACAGGCCATTGCTCCGCTTCTCATCATTTATCGCGTTGCGGAGGGAAAGGCCTGGGCAAGGGACGCCTCCAGACGTCTTGCGGCCTCCCATTCGTTTGTCCTGCGCGGGTTGGGTACCGATCCCGCGGCCACCTCGCCGACGAACGTCGCTTCTTTACCGGCTCAGAACGACCTAGACATCCGGCTTGAGGTGACCCTCCAGAGTCCACCAACGACAGACATTGAATGCGGGGGTTCGATATCACCCTGCAACGAAGATATTTTGAAGGGTCCGGAGGCCAATCGTCCGGGATCGCGCTGTCTTCTATCACTCGATCACAGATCTGTTCAAAGACCACACAAATCAGCTCTGGGGTAGATGCTGCCAGGGTTTGTGTTTGAGATCTGGTCCTTCAGTTGGACTTTCAAATATTTATTATCATTCCTATATCATTCCCTTGCCGCAGTGGGAAATGGGAATCACTGGCATTTGCTGTCGTTCCAAGCATTGCATAAATCTACGGTATTATACTACATATATTACGATAAATGTGTACTTACAATAACACGCGAGCAGTCTCCCATTATTATTCTACATATACTGCACATAACAAGCCACTGTACATATGTACCCTATACCCAAAGAAATCTTGACTGTGGCCTTGCGACATCGAACCCGCGTTGCAAGCAACAAAACAAACTTCATTGAGGCTTGCTTGCCAAGAACTCGTGCCAGATCGTAACATGTTCCTAAGGCACGATTGTGAGTTGATGTCATGATCTATGACGTTTGTGAAATTCAAATCAAAGGATAGTATAAGAGCTTGAGCATGTCACCATACTGTGCAGGAACTTCACTGTCGGCATAGGAAGAATGCGATGTCGGCGTGTGTACTTGTGTACGTATGAATCATTGCCTGCCCAAACCGGCTTAAATCGACCAAATATTAGCATCGTTTCAAGTTAGACGAGAGCTCGCAAGACAGTTGGAATTTTCCCAAGGTCACTACTTCCCTGGAGAAAAGGTTCGCACCGAAGGGTTCGTTGTCAATCCCTTGTTACCATCATAATGTTGGACTCGGAGTCGTTTTACGAACCCTAATGAACAATAAGTACAGCCCAGTGCAGGGCAGCCTATATTGACACCTTGTCATTTATCCTAATATGTGAGTTATCGACCCCACAAACAACTTTTTTGATCCACCTTGCAGATAGTGGCTGTCGCTGCACATGTCATAGGACTCACGACGGATGAACGAACGTGAGTATGAATATTACCTTTTCTTTACCTCCGCATCGTGATGGTGGATCCGCCTGAAATCGACGACCTACAAACCCCAAAGGTCTTTGCCGAGGAAACCTGGTTGTACGGCGCATTCGTTTCTTGTATCCTTTATGGAATCACCATCGTTCTATATACCATGTGTTTTCATTCCCTCTGGTGCCGGATCCGATCTCGCGATGGCACTCAAAAGAAGCAGTGGTTGTTCTTCATCTACATCAACGTAATATTTGCATTGAATACTCTCTACATTATCTTCGACGCGCAGATCATCACTCTTGGATTCATAAACAATAGGAACTACCCTGGAGGTGAGCCCGCCTGCAGATATGATCGTCGGCTTCCTTTTACAGTTGCTCGTTAGGCCCTAGCACCTTTGAATCGAACTCGGCACCGCCTCCTCTGAACTACTGTTTTCTTCTTGCGAATTGGTGTGCAGACTCTCTTATGGTGAGTGTTTTTTTTTGCCACCTCTGATTCGCGATGACGAATGAACTCTTGTAAGATATGGCGCTGCCACATAGTGTACAGAGATAGTAGGTATCACCTTTTCGTAACAATGTTGGGATGCTTGATGCTATTTGCATCCGTACGTAAGTATGCTTTTCGTCTGTCAGACTGGGTTGAGTCGACCCACAACAACATTGATGTACGATGCTTACAGTCTCCGGCTCTTTGTTCACCATCATTATATCACGGCCCGGCCCATCCTCGGCTAATTGGATGTCCTCCGACCTCCTTCTCCCATATCTCAGCATTTCTCTTGCCATCAATATCTTCATCAGCGCTCTGACGGTCCTTCGACTTATGTACCACCGATCATGCATCTCAAAGGCTTTCGGTGCCGAGTACGGTGTGGTCTACACCAGCATTGCATTGATTATCGTTGAAAGTGCAACCGTATTCTCGGTCGGCTCATTATTGTATCTCATCCCCTACGCCATCGGTAGCCCGCTTGCCAACGCGTTTTGCCAAATCCTAGGTGAAACGCAGGCGAGTCCAAGTCCTTTTTTTTTTTGGCGCTCAGAAGCTGATTTCTGTTATTGTAGGTCATCGCACCGCTTCTCATCATCTATCGTGTTTCCGAGGGCAAAGCTTGGGAGAGGGACATTTCCAGACGTATCGCGGCCTCTCACTCGTTTGCTTTGCGTGGGCTGGGTGCTGCCTCGTCTGCTGCTGCGAATGTCGGTTTACATGTGGCTCTGAACGGGCTGGACGTACCGGTTCGGACCCTCCAGTGTGACGTCGAGTGCGGAGGCTCTATGCCTCCCTCAGACGTGCAGTGTCCCGGTCAAGAGGATCAGTATCGCGGTGGACCGCCCTGCAGCTAGTTGTACGCTTTCACTCGATCAGGGATCTGCAGAGATATCATGCAAAGCGGCTCCGAATTTGTAGACGGTGGCAAGAGGGCACTATGCGCCAATACACACTGTTAAAAATAGACCACCCGAACCGGTGCATCGTCTTTCTTATTCATATGCCTGTGTTTATAAGTATATTCGGCAGATCAAGTGTCACTTGTTTTTTTTTGGTCAAGTTGATATCATTTGAAGTTTATATGTAGAGCGGCATCTTTGATATCGTGATCCGGAAAATCGTATGTGCAAAGGGGGTTTACGCCCGATATGTTCAGAACCTTGCAAAAAAAAAAAAAGGAATGCAGTAGTTGCAATATATTTACGACATAACGATAACAAGCCAGCCCCAAGTTGGCAACGTGTTGAAGTTGACAGGCACCTTGGTGCAAGCGAAGATCATCACCGACTCCAAATCGAAGAGGCAACTGCCACAACGTCCTTCATCTCCGGTACGTCATGCACCCTCACCACGCTCGCCCCCTGCTCCACTGCACACGCCACCGCAGCAGCCGTCGCCCACACTCGCTCCTTCCCTGTCGTATTACGCCCAACGTACGCCTTGTACTCCCCGCCTTCCACGTCCCCCTGCTCCAGCACCTCACCCCATATGCTCTTGCGCGAAGGGCCGGCTAGGATGGGGTATCCCGCCAACAGGTTCGTTTCCGCGTCCTTCGACTCTGGTCCGGACGCGGGCACGGACGCAGTCACCTGTGCCATATCGCGCATCAACACCAGCTGCCCCTTCACAGGCTTGCTAAACCCGATCCCGGGATCCACAAAGACGAGCCACCGACGCACACCGC
The DNA here is from genome assembly GCA_038090155.1 of Rossbeevera pachydermis. Lineage (NCBI taxonomy): Eukaryota > Fungi > Basidiomycota > Agaricomycetes > Boletales > Boletaceae > Leccinum > Leccinum pachyderme. The sequence goes on from JBBPME010000024.1 coordinate 79,513, forward strand.
CCGGACCGCGCACGATCGCATCTGCCTTGCGCCCGAGCTCTGCACGCACGGCGCGTACTAGCGTCTGTCCCTCGTCTGCGTCGTCGGAGCTGGAGCAGTATTCGTCGTAGCACTTGTGCTTTCCCGCCTCCCCGCGCGAATGCATCAACACGACCGGGACACCGAGACTCCTCGCCACCCGTTTCATCTGCACCAAGTACCTCTGCGCCTCTGCCTCTGCCTCCGCCTCCACTGCGCCTTTTTCGCCCACGCTACCGCCGGGTATGTATCCCGGCCCTGTAAACGCATATACGTCGTTGATGCAATTCGCGCCCGCCTTGACAGCCCCCTCTGCGACTTCCCACCGGAACGTATCCACGGACACCAATGCCTCGCTTACCCGCCTGTCCGGATGCTTGCGGACCGCCTCGATGACGGGCACCACGCGCCAGAGTTCCCGCTCCGTCTCGACCTCCTCCGCGCCCGGGCGGGTTGAGCACCCACCGACGTCGATGATGTCTGCGCCGCCCGTTATGACGGAGGCGGCGGCGTGTTCGAGTGCATCCGGAACTGCCGAGTGCTCTGCGCCGTCTGAGAACGAGTCGGGAGTGACGTTGAGGATCGCCATCAGGTGCGTCTTGCGCGGGCGGGCGGGCACGGAGGGGTGTGGAGACGGATAGGGCGCGGAGACGACCCAGTGTCTGGCCGTTGGGGGGACACATACGCCGTGGATCGCTGCTGGTGCGTTTGAGGCGTCAAAGGGGTACCGCGGGAACGGGACCACCTTGAACATCGGCCCGTCGTCCTTGTTCCGGGCTGCGACGAGCTCGTTTAGGAGCGCGTGGAGGGTACGGTGGTGTACCGGGTGTACGAAATGCGGGATCATGCTGTTGCGCGTTTGGGTTAGTCAGTTTTCGAAATGAACGGCGGCATGGGACGAACTCGTTCAAGGGCCGGAGGACAAACTCGCGTTCGCATAGACGCGGATGTGGGATGACGAGCTCGCCAATGAGGTTGTCTAAGTTGACACGGGCGTCTGGGGGGCGGGTGTCCTCGAGCCTGTCGTCGTATGTGATGATATCGAGGTCGACTGCGCGGGGACCGTTGCGCTGGCTTGGTACTCTGCCGACGGCGTTCTCGATGGCCTTGACGAGGCGAAGGAGATCCTTGGGAAATAAATTGGTTTCGATCTAGCGGTAAGTGAGCACAGAAAGGTCGAGGAAATGGAGAGAGGACGGGTTACCATGCAGGCGCAGTTGACGAACCGGGGCTGGTCGACGACGTACATGGGTGCGGTCTCGTACATGAAGCTGGTGTCGACGACGGAGACGTGCGCGTCTTTGGAAAGATCGGTGAGCAAGGCGGCGGGGATCTCGAGGAGGCGAACCGCGGTTTCGATGTTGGCAAATCTGTCGCCGAGGTTGGAGCCGAGGGCGAGGGCGACAGAGTGAGGCTTTGACGCGAGGAGTCCAGGAGGTGGTGCGAGGGGAGGGGGAGGGGGAACGTCGGCAAGGTCGGCGTGTCGTCGCGTGATCTGGACCTGAGCAGAGGCGGCGAGGTGCGAGATCTGGACGGTGACTTCGTCGTCTTTGTCTTTGGTATACTCCAAGACGTGACGCGCGATGGCCAATGCGAGTGCCTTTGTGGTGAGGTGCTCCGAGGCGGAGAATGTCTAGAGTCTGTGTCAGCCGGTGAAGAAGGCCGAGAAGTGGACATGGACCTGGCGAACGGAGGCAGCAAGATTGAAAAAGGGAAAGTGGTGGTCTCGTACGTTCGACCGCTGGACGATGATGTCGAGCATGACGGGCTGCTGTTTTTCGATGCGTTCGTTGGGGCTCGCGCCGACGCTAACGGGAAAGGCGAGTCCGCGGAGGATGAAGCGGTACGGCCAGAGTTTTTGGGTCGAGTTCATATGTCTTTTTCGTGTCGTTTCGGCGGTGCACTGGGGGGTGGTGTCACGGAGGGTGGCAAGGACGGTGAGTTCGATGATCTGGGGGTGAGAGGTGAATACGACATCGAAGGTGCGGTCGAGGAGGGTTTCGAGAGAGAGGTAGCGGGTGTTTGGGAAGGTCGTGACGAGGGTGGTGTGCACGGCTGCCCGGTCGTCCGGTTGGGTGGTGGTGATGGCGAGGGAGAGTAGAACGGGTTCGTCGTCTTTGCCGAGGAGGAGGTCGTTGATGTGGACGGTGTCCCTCCGTGGACGGGTGAATGTGAGACCCATAGCGTGTGGGTTAATTATTATTACCACGATGAGTGTCCAGTCGGCAATGGACAAGCTGGCGACATACCGCGCACAGAACTCGCGCGCGTCGCAGGACGTGTTCGAGAAGGGCACGCTCGTCCTCGAAAAGAATGCGCTTCACAAGTTGGGAGACGAAAGTACGTCCAGGTGGATGTGCGACTGGTCATGGACTGACAATGTAGGCGGAGCATTTCTGGAGCAACTCGCGCTCGCTGCGATAGACGTTGGGCGGTTGGATGTTGCGGACGTACGTGAATATCTGTGTGTGATGTCGGTCGTGCTCACTCACGGCGACCAGCGGTGCATACGAATGCTCAACGCCAAGTTTCCAGACTCGCCACGCGTCGACTGCCTCGCGGGTGTCCGCATGGAAGCCACGCAGGCACCAGAGATTACACTCAAGTTCTATGCAGAACTGTTGGAAGCAGATCCTACGAACACGGTATTGATGGTATTGACCGTCCGTTCTATTCCTCATTTCTTACTAGGCTGCGTGGAAACGTCGGGTATCGATATACCGACGGACTGGCAAGATTGACAAGGCCGTCCAAGAGTTGGGACAATACCTCGACACCGTTTACACCGACGTCGAGGGGTGGCTGGAACTGGCTGATATCTACGCCTCCTGTAACCAGTGCGGTTCACTCCTCCTCCTCCTTCCTTCTCTGAACGTTGAATAGGTACACTCATGCCCTGCAGTCGCTGATGCATGTTCTCTTGTTGGCACCGCAGAACCCGTTCTACGTCTTGCAAGCAGCCGAGACGGCGTACACGGCAGGCGACGTGGCTCTGGCCATCAAGATGTTTTTAACTGTCGTCGATATGACGGATGGGGACGATTGTGATGCGCTCGTCGAATCTACACCGCTCGGGATCACCGTGCGTGCGTGGTACGGGGTCAAGCTCGTAGGTCACCTTCTTGCTGCGCGGCGAGCTGTTGAACATGGATTACTACTAGTGCACGAAACGGATCGGGCGGGATGGACGAGCGGCGACGAACTCGGCGTCGAATACTGCGCCGCCAAAGAACGTGGAGAAGCTGAACGAGCTGGCGACGGAGCGACTGCGAGTTGCGTACTCTAGTTCTGGACAAAAGGGAGAGATTGCAAAGGGGCGGGAGGAGGTGTTTGCTTGGGTGGCTGTACCCTGATTAGTTTGACTTGCCCACGTGTGCACCTTGCTTCATACCTTGTTGGACAACCATGTTTGCCGATGAGCTCAAGACGATTCGAAGACTCGGTTTTCGTCATGTTCGTCACTGGGATGGCCGTCTGTGTGCATATTGAAACCTTTTTTTTTTTTTTTTTTTTTTTTTTCAGCTACTCCTCCAGATGCTCAACTTTGCGTCGGTCATCGCGTCGGGTCTGATGCTTTGGAAGGGTCTCGGTCTCTTTTTCAACACGGAGTCGCCCATTGTCGTCGTGCTGAGGTGTGCAGGCCACTGGTGTCAACAGTCTGTTCTGACTATTAGATGTAGCGGATCTATGGAACCAGCGTTCTACCGGGGGGACCTTCTCTTCCTGACCAACTTTGCCAACGTACGGTACGAGACTGGGGACATCACGGTGTACAAAGTGCCCAACGCAGCGATTCCGATTGTGCACCGTGTGCTAGAGACGCACGACGTGGTGGTGTCCAACTCGACGACCAAGTCCAAAAAGGATCCGTGAGTGCAGACGTGCGTGTGAGGTTGGGTGGATTGATGGAGCCAATGACAGGTTCGCAAAGTACAAACCGGGGTGGAACCAGTTGATGCTCACGAAGGGAGACAACAACCACGTCGATGATGTCGAGCTTTATCAAGGACTGGATTTCCTGGAACGACGCCACATCGTTGGCAAAGTCCGCGGGTATGTGCACGACAAAGTGACCGGTTCACGTTTTGACCCCAAACAAAGGTTCCTGCCGTATATTGGCTACGTGACCATCGCCATGGTATGCCCCTCCCCTTTCCCTCGTGGATCGTCGCTGATGGCTGCAGAACGATTTCCCGCAACTGAAATACGCGCTGCTGGGAGGACTTGGCTTGTTGGCTTTGATTCAACGGGAGTAGTTAATTAATGTAATTACATAATAATAAATGATGGAGTGTCCTGGGGTCTCGATCAGGACCCGAAAGTGATATATTGTCTTCTTTCTCTACTCCTCTTTCTTTCGCTCGACAATGGACTCTCACTCAACGTTAAGTGGCCCGTGCGTTCCTTTTTATTCCACCCGCTCCTCGTCTTTCCTCCTCATTCCTCTACAGCCAAGTCCGTTCCCGCGTCACCGTCGTCTGTGCAGAGGTCCGCGCTCTCCCCCTTCTCTCCTCCCCTCCTCACTTTCACAACAGTGCAAGCGTCTAAAGCTCAAGTGCGACCGTCGCACTCCCTGTGGCTCGTGTACAAAGCGCGATACTGTCCCAAGATGTGTCTATTCACCCGCTGCAGCTGAAAAAGTGTCCGTACCCCTCCCATCTTCCTTTTATAGCTCCCTTATCTTTTCCCAGAGACCTCCACTCACTCAACAACCGTCTCATTCAAGTCGAGTCACAGCTCGCTCAATTTACCGCACCCGGTGCTCGCTCTCTCTACCCCTCCTCCTCCTCCTCCTCCTCCTCCTCCCTCCTCGCAGTCGGTCAATCGGGCTCGTCCCTTTCCATATCGCTGGATGATATCACCGCAATATGGCTCGACGAGCTGGATCTCAGCAAGGACATCCTTCCCGTCCAGTCTCCTCCCTCTTATCCCTCATCTCCTCCTTACGCTCTCGGTCAGGTCAAGGCAGAACCAGCCTCAGCCACAATCCCATCTCAGGACCGTCCTCCTTCTTCCGACCCGCCCGTCCAGCTTCTCCTTCCCCAATTGACTACTTACTATGCTTCATCGTCCCCGGCAGCAATCGACTCTCCATCTGTCAATCCCCGCTTACTCATCCATCTTCCCTTCGCCCCCCGAAGAAGACAGAAACTGTACGACACCTTGGAGGACGTCCTCAAGATTCACCCCTGTTTTAATTTCAAGCATTTCAAAGACCGCACTGAGGCCATGTTCCGCTGGTCCTCCGAAGCCGACGGTCACAATGATGCGCCCGTAGAGTCTTCGGCGACCGGCGCACCTTCCACTACCTCCAGGTTGGATACCGCCCGTGCCGTATTCTTCGGTACACCTACTTCGCCCCCTTCCACTCGCCCTCCCCCCCCTTCAAAGCCTACGCTCTCCTTTTTCGCAGCCGTAGCAGCCGCTTTTGCCCTAGGCACGCTCGTTGACAGGGAGATCATCGAGGAGGAAGTCCGTTTGGACGTCGCACGCGGCAATAGTGCACCCCCGGAAGATTCTTCCTCATCTCGCCCGTCCCCACGCAAGAAGCCCGACATACTCCCAATCACAAGCAAAAAGTGCAAAGCAATTGCCAGGGATGTTGCTTGTTCGCCTGCCGTCCTCTTTGCCCTTTCCCAACAGGCTTTGACCTTGTTCGAAAAGTCAAGCACGTATGATCTCGACTTTTTGGTAGCCATGATCCTCCACGTGTTGTATGCACTGCATGACAGTAGAACGCGTGTCACCCACACGCTCCTCCCCGAGGTGAGTTGATTTCGATCGTTGATGAACTGATGGCCAATCACGATCACTAGGTTGGTAAAATGGTCAACGTTGCGCGTACTATGGGTCTCGATACCGATCCTGACGAATTTCCCGGCAAATTTAACCTTTTTGAAGCAGAGTCCAGACGGCGCCTCTGGTGGGACGTCTTTTATTACGATCTGTGAGTTCGTCGTGCCTGGTATTTATGCCACATTGCCTCATTCGCGACGACACCGCAGCTTTATATCTGACTATATGGGCCGATCACCTCTCATCGCGGACACTGAACACATGACGCGCCTCCCTATGGACGTGGACGAGGACGTGTTTACGCCCGCGTGTACCACCATTCCGCTCCCGCGTAATCCTCTCTCGTTATCGGAGCCGAACTCGTCGGACTTTAAGTATTTTGGTCTCAAGTGCCGGTTCGTTTTCTCACCCGTTCGGTTGTTCAAGTGCTAACTCTTTTCGCGACTGCAGTCTTGCACAGTTAGTCAAGGACATCAAAAGACGCTCCCTCCGTGACTCTATTCAGAATGACCCAGCCGCGCACGAGCAATTCACGCTCGAGCAGGCAGCAACGTGCGTCAACGAGATCAAACAATGGCTCGCCGATCTGCCGTCCATATTCCGGATGGATAACTACTCCGACCCTGCAGCACCCCATCCCGACGGAGCTCCCCAGCCTTCCTCGAATCGTTCTGCAGAGTCGACCAACGTGTCTCCCGTGCTATTAGCTCAGCGCTGCGAGTTGGCGGTCACGGCGCACAGGCTGATCATGAAGGTTTACGTTCCGTTCTTGCGGCCCTCGTATGGCCACGGTAACTCCACGTCGTACTATCAAGCGACTGTTGGCACCTTCACCGCGGCACATGCCATCATTCGTTCGCTCAGGACGCTGTGCTCGATGTGGAAGCAACGACCCGACCTTCGTGGACGCCGACCGATGCCCGCTCTGTTTAGCCTCTATTCGTTCAGTCGGGCACTGTTTGATGCTGCAGTCGTGTGTGCGCACAATGTGATCAAGGATCCGAATAGCGTATGGGTTCACACGGCCTTCGAGGACGTCAGCTTTGCCTTGGAGGTGCTGCGCGATCCGATGCTCAATACGGGTCGTGGACCCATGCGTGGCGGTGTAGAAGGAGGCGTTCGCGAAGCCATCAAGATCGTCGAGCTATTGCAGCGCAAGGCCGAGGGCGTGCGTACGGGCAGTGCGGATGGATCTTCTAGATCGGTGGCGGGGACTGGGACGAAGAGGAAGCTCAACGATATCGAGACTGATTTGGAGCAATTACGGCGTGGGTTTAGGTTCCCGTTCGTTGGGGCACCTGTCGTGTCTTCGACTGCTGCCAGCGGACCGTCGTCAGCGGTGCCTACAGCGGCCCAGTCGACTGCAACTCCGGTCCCGTCGACCGCAGACCCGCAACCACAGACAAACAATCCTACGGAGGAGCAGCCTTCAAAGCGCTCGCCGTCGGTTGTTTCCCCGGTTACCGTGAAGCATGGACACAGTTCGGATGCGCCCAAGTCGAAGGACAAGCACTCGAGCAAGAAGCCACCATATCCCCAAACAGGTATTCGGGTTCGAACTGGCAAAGAACCATCGCCATTTTCCAAGTTTTCCAAGGGTGGTGATCATAACTCGGCAACGCCGACGCCTGGTGGAGACAGTAACAGTAACCATACATCGCCGAGTGTGAGACGGACACCTTCGATAGCACCGAGTCCCGTGCCAGGTGTAGAGCCTTCTCCGCTACCTCCATCATTGTCCACTCTGTCATATCCCCCTCCGCCTCCGGTCACATCCTATCAGGTGACAAAACTGGATAGTAACACCCCTGTCGACTTTTTGATGCCGTTTACTGCGGGTGACGAGGCCATGCAGACTAACTTGGAAGCACGGCAGTACGAGATGAGCAATCAAGATCAACAACAACACCAACAATTATCCAAGGTTTCACCACCGGTTGGGACGTACGATCGCCCGCCAAGCGGTCCGTTTGCGGGGTCGAGCCCTGCATCTTATACGGCCTCGTCTAATGGGAGCTATTCGAATATGAATTCACCGTATGCGAACAATGGGCCAACAGGATTTTCGACTACCATGCCTTCTCAGCTCGAGCATCAACCTTCGTCATCGACATCGTTTGATATGGCGCCTGCGCAACAGGCGTATTATCCCTACGATCCCTCGTCAACGACAACACACCAGCCAACGCACCATCGCCACCACCACCACCACCATCACCATCCAATGACGCTCGTTGGGGACGAAATGGCTTTTCCAGTACCGGACCAAGTTGGGGGATTGTATTCGTATTCTCACGATAAGGGACCATATGGTTCGGAACGCCATGGGTCGTCGGTGCCGGAGTCGCCATTTGCAGAAGGACATCCGTCGTTACCACACTCACATCCGCACTCGCACCCGATGTCCCAGGCTGAAGGGTGGTCTACGCAATCCGGGAATCCTCAGGCCGAATATTGGCGTCCTTACGATTCATTTACGGTATCATGAATGACTCACTGGACTTCTTAACATTATGCTTGCATCCCCTCGCTGTCTCCACCTCTACATATCCATTCCATTCAGTGATGTCATTCGGTGAAGGCCCTTTGACTGTGGGGTATCGCCAAAAGGGATTCCTTGGTGTCATTGGTTGTAATCATGTCATCTGTGTGTCTTACGAACTTTTTTTTCTTTCGAGCTTGCTATTTCCACATTTTATCTTGTATAACTATATACTCCTTTAGGTTCGACGATGGCCCGGATATCCCTTCTTACTACGAACACGCACACATGACTAGGTTCTTTTACGCTCGTTTCTCTTTCAGCTTACAAACGTTCCCTCCTGCGTGTGGGGAGCTCCTAATGTGTTGCCCTTTCTTTCGCATTGTATCATTTTTGTAGCTTTAGGGTTTACGGTTCTGGTGGAACTCGGAGCTTTAGAATTTGAGTTATTTCTTTGTCTCGGGCTTTTGACAAGTTCTTTTTCACATGCGGTGTAACGTCCGTATTTTCTTTCCATACTACTTCCATACTACTTGGAGTGACAGCTACGGAACATAGTCATTGAATGCTTTAAGGTACATATGAAGGTGGTCCCCGACGGGTGAATGTCGTTATCATTTACTTCAGTTATGGAGAACTTGCCATCGGAGCTCTCGTCAACGATTCCAGCTCCGACAAATAAACTAGTGTTCAGATTTGGATTTCTCGGCCTAGAATATACAGTATTATTCTAAAAGAATCCTAAAAAAGTTTCTCATGATCAGAAGATTCTAACAGGAAATACGTCATTTTTCATTGATGGGAAATGTCACGGTGGCGATGCGGGCGATATGGATATACCTTATTATATATATTAAAGCTCCTTCGTTCGTTCGTTCGCGGTTAGTGCGGTAAGCTTTCCATCTGAGCAGGGCATGTTACTTTGTAGACCACAGGAATCTGGGGGGTGGTGCGCAGTCACCTTTTCGCAGCGCCGGATGAGTACTTGAGGACGGAACAAAGAGACACATGAACCCCACGTTGTATGGAACACGTTCCAATTGATGGTGGCGTAGCTGTGTTGACAACGAGTCAGTGTAAGGTCTTGTGACGTCAATGTACAGTATATTAGTCCGATCGGCTTTACCTCGTTCTTTAGGAAATCACTGGCAGGCGTGTGTCGAAGTTCTACCTCGTACTGTGATAGGAAGGAACAGTACGTTGTACATACCTAAGCCTGGGCCCTTGGTGATTAGGAACCGATTACTGTGACACGACTCATCATAGGTTATCATCGCCACTGGGTTATCGTGCATGCACGTCATGCATGGGCGGTAATAGATCGGGGGAGGGGCCTGGCGTTTTAGATTACCAGTGCCTGGTGCTGTGGAGTTGCATATGTTGAAAAGTCGTGTGCCGGGAGCGCAACTTGCGGGTGAGGCGTGACGACGCGGCAGATGTTATTCGTGATAGCGAACAAGGTACATACAACACGGCGCGTGGCTACGAAATAATATAAAGTGTTTTGTAAGCGGCAGCGCCGGCGTAACGTAGCAGTCGAATGATTCTATTCTACAACAGCATATTCGACTCGAGTCGGAGTGCTGTGCGCGCTTTCGCCACACCTGCACCCACGCTGGGCTGGACTGACCGTTAGTACTGTGCAGTGTGTAGTAATGTGAATGATCGTTCAAACGAAGTTCAGATTGACATTCTTCTGGTTACCCACGAAAATGTCGGCGAGGGGCGATGTTCCGAGGACTCAATGGCTAACTCGACTCTGGATTTGATTGGGTGGATCAGGTTCTACAGCTAGTTGCTGTAGTAACTTACTGCCTCCCGGTGCGCTCCGCACCTGGGCCGTGAGGATTACCTGTAACATGAACAGAGCCTTTGAAAAGTAAAAGGGTGCACGGGGTCGAAAAGCCAAAATGAGCGGTTATCTTCTAGTTTATACTTGCTGGGAAATGGTGTTTCGGAAGTTTAAGTAGTGGGGAAGCTCAGAGCAGTGGTCAAGTAGGAACGATAACCTTGGCCGGGGGACGAGTGAAATTTTGAACTTCGACTCCGATCGCACTTTTGACAAATTGTCACGGTCAAGTTTCACCACAATCAGCGGGCGATGTCAACAACACCGTAGTAAAAGTGAGTCTGGTCGTTTGCCGATGAACCAGTGCTCACTAATCATGGTCTACTACCTCGTAGATTCCTCGACCAAAAAATCAAACATATGAACGTTGAACCCATCGCGTGGACGGAGGATGGAAACTTGGGGACAGTCTACCTTGTTGGATCACAATGGCAACTTCTATCCTCCAGGACGGCTATAACGTTGGTTACTCACTATGTTCATATTACCTGCGTGCATTTCCTGGTCACTTTACGAGCAACAATTTCAAATCTAAATCAGCTGAGAATGCGGATGCCATCGAACACTGGGGCAATAGCCGAAGGTCGCCGTCGACCAGTAAGTGCGCCTTGAAAGCCGAGCGGACCGGATCGTCTCGCAAAGTATGTGAAATCTTGCATTTTGTTTCGTGAATCAGATGTCATCTTTCCTTGTAGAAGGCATTTTGTGGACGGACCGTGACCGTGGTGCTAGGACGGGAAGAAGTCCTTCGGATCCCAAGCCATTGGGTGAGGTATGTAGGCCCGGGTATTCCGCTGGTGTTGATTACATCATAGCAGCTGTCTAGTATCTACCCATCGGTTTCTTCGAGGTGTCACTGCGCCCCGTACGTACGGCTTCCGGGCCGCACTTCAGGACGGTACTTACTGTAATTATCGGCTTCCTTCCCATGCAACGTTTATCGGCGACCACGATGGCGGTCACCTCAGCAGTTAGATCTAGCATAATGATCGGAATAATCGTGCATGCAGTTGTGCGTGTGTACATTCAAGTCGGCTCAGTTAGGTTGAATTCTCCAAACGACACCAACGGCTCTGGAAGTTCCCATCCCGCCGGTCCAGCTACGATGCAGAAAAAAAACGGAACTCTCCGCGCCTGCGTCCCTCTCGCGCGTAAGCCGTTTACAGCACCCCGTCCTCGGAATATTCCCTAACATGTTTTAGATCCGTTATCGCACACACACATTGATGACATCGTTCTCGTGTGACTTGTTATATAGTACGGAATGTCGCTCGGCAAATAAATATGATTTATTCTCATGAAAAAAAAGACCCTCCCCAAGCAAAAATCAGCCCAAGAATAGAGAGAGGAATAATAAGTAATAATAAATGTTCGAAAATGTCGGTCTGAATAGTACAGGTCCGTCTGAGCGTGCGGCATAAACATGACCTCCCATACGTGCTACCAACTAGCTCCCAGACGATTTGAATGATCTTTGTATTGACTCCCGGTCAAGCGACCGAGAACAGCGAGATGTCGTGCATTCCATGGTCGCGCTATTGTTCGAGTCATTCTCCTCGTTCGAGGGTGGGTCTGAACCTCCACATTCGGTGTCTGTGAGTGGCGTACACTGGGGAGCTACTTGGGCGTCTAGCCCTTCCGAGTCCAGACCCTGCGGAGCAACGTTCGTAGGCGAGGTGACTATTGCGCGTAAGACAAAAGAGTTCGAGGTCGCAAGACGCCTGGAAATATCTCTCTCCCAGGCCTTACCCTCGGCAACGCGATAGATAATGAGCAGCGGAGCGATAACCTGATAGTATGAGCCAATAAAAATCAGTCAATAGCCGAAACTACCAAACCAGTCAAAACTCACCTGTGCCTCGCCTAGGATTTGGCAGAATGCGTTGGCAAGCGGGCTATTGACAGCGTAGGGGATGAGGTATAATAAGGAGCTGATTGAATATACGGCTGCGCTTTCGGTGATCATCGAAGCAATACTTGTATACAGTACACCATATTCGGGTCCAAAGGCCTTTGAGATGCATGCTCGGTGGTACATGAGACGAACGACGATCAGAGTGCAGATAAAGATATTGATGGCAAGGGAAACGCTGAGGAACGGGAAGAAAAGATCGGGGGACATCCAATTAATCGAGGATGGCGCAGAATGTGACACAACGACGGCCCACAAGGAGCCCGTAACTGCAAGGATCACAGAGAACACCATCATGAGTCTGCATCCAAAACGAAATGAAATAACTCACCCACAGATGCGAATAGCATCAAGCATCCAAGCATAGTGACCAAAAGATGATACCTGCTATCTCTATATACCACATGACAGCGCCACATCTTGCAAGAGTTACATTCATTCGTCACGGAGGACCAGAGGCAATAACAGTTTCAGAGACTCACCATGAGCCCGTCTGCGCACCAATTCGTAACAAGGAACGTGAAATTCATACTTCCAGGTGATGTGTATATTTCATAAGCGCTGGGACCTTGTGAAGTTAACGACCACGCTTTGCGAATTTCTGTGAAAGGACTCACCACCTGGGATGTTTCTGTCTTGTATGAAGCCCAGATTCGTCATTTGTGAGTTGGAGGCAATAAACACGGTGTTCAGTGCGAAGACTACGTTGACGTAGATGAAGAAAAACCACTGTTTCTTTCCATTGCCGTCATGAGAGCGGATTCGACACCATAGGGAATGAAGGCACATAGCATAGAGGACGATGGCGATTCCATAGAGGAAGCAGGCGGCGAACGCGCCGTACAACCACGTGCCCTCGACATAAATATGTGGGGTTTGGAGGACGTCGCTGTCAGGGAGATTGGATATAGCAGGATTATGAGGCAAAGATCCCATTGACCCATATTCATCCGCAGGGGGCCCATTGATATGTACAGTGTTGACATGGAATCGGGTTAGTCTCGCTTTGACGGTCACCTAGTAGGTTAAATGACAAGGGACGAGTATAGGCTGCCCTGCCCCGTCCCTGTGATAGCCAATCTGGACTCACGATACAATATAAATAACCTATCTATCGCGTCAAGTCATGGGACGGTCCAGTAGGTCATGGTGACGAGGGACCGGTAAGGTGTGAACCTCTTCGTCAGGGAAGGAGTGGTCTGGGGATTTCTGGAGTACTATTTACTGTAAACGTAAGACGAAAAAAATCTGATTGAATCCTGGCTCTGATTGGCCGGTTTCCAAGGTATTCCGAACGATGATAATAGATTGAATTCTGTTTTCGTCACCCAACTGCTAGCAGGCGCCTTGGGAGGTGTTATGTTTACGTAATCCGGCTCGGCGTTGAATGATACTTTGTCGGGGTGTTGCCCATACCGTATTCTTCCCATGTCAACCATGAACCGTACTCACGCTCAGATTTACCGTGATGGAAACTTGTCGGACTCGTCAAAGTATATCACATTATTCGTAAGCAATGTTCTCACCGTGATTCGGTGATATCACTGGAACACTATGCACCTTGTGAATGACTATCTCACCGATCGGGCCTTGTCTCTCATTCTGATGGGTGACGAATTTCCCAGAACGCTGGTATTGGCCCGATGATCAGTTTAGCATCTGTGCCTTAGGCCTAGGGGTCCATTACGGTAGGTGACTTTCCAAAACTATTAGGCGCAAGTTTCCGGCAGGTACATTAGAATTTTAAGACAGGCGTAGTTGTCGAGGTCAAGGCATATCTGGAAACATGAATGCCTACTGGTAGATTGTCTCATGCTGGTGTCCATACGTTGACCGGTGTGAAGGAAGGTGAGTGGCACGAGGTACTGCCATCCGAAGGTACGAATGATGGTGGTGCCCATCAAGGTTCGGCCATTTTACGTGTGTTGCTCCGTATGCAATCACTCTGCTAGAGACCAAGGAGAATTTCGTGCAGTAACCATCACAATGGGAGCATCCTGTACAAGGAGTACGGGTTGTTTGCGAATGCTGGAGGTAAGACCGGAATACCGGGTCAGATGCCAAAAAAAGCAAGCATTAGTACTAGCTTGGTCGGTAACGTGATAGGGACGACTTCACACGGTCAGGTCCCACCATGACGTAAGCAGTGTCAGCAAATTCGTCTGAAAAACTGCGAATGGCGCTGGCCGGTGACCTATTGTCACGCCGTGCTTATAGTTTATTTGTGCCCGAAATGCTCTTGCTTCGAGGTATATCTGTCAATAAATGGCGAGGAAGAAAAATATCCTTGAAAAGTAAGGCTGTGTGTTTGAGGAGGGGAGGTGCTGCGAGAAGTAAGCGAATTGTATGCCCAGGATTATAAAGAGTTGCCAACCTCTTTCACGGTGCTCAAACAGAGGCGGTACGTAGGTTATGTTATGTCTGGAGGCTGTAGAGTGGCGCTAATAATATAGATTACGAACCTACGACGTTCGGCAAGGAATGTCATGTGTCCCTGCGCCGCAGCACGCCAGACAAGCAAGTTATTTGTATCTTCCAACTCGCTGCGCCGCGGTGGGTTCTGGACGCATTCAACATGGTGGGACAGTGCAACGCGAGCATAAAATGTGCCAAGTTCGACCGATGACACTAAAAGTTTTCAGAACATATCAAGAGAAACGTAGACTCGACACCTGAAATCACCTCGCGTACAACGTCATGGCATCTATCGGCACTCTCTGGGGACACCCATTCCAACGTCAGACCAAAATCGTACGTGATGGTCACCTCTATGGGGGACTGAAATGCTGATTTGACTACTACGAAAATCACCTTCCCAACGCAGATTCTTGCCACCGCGGCCGTAGCAGACCTGAAGCTCAACGTCCCACCGGTGGATTTCTTCGTGACCCTCAAGTCACCCGAATACCTCAGCAAATTCCCGTTGGGGAAGATCCCGGCGTTCGAAGACGACAAGGGATTCAAGCTGATCGAAGGTGCTGCCATCGCGCGCTATGGTAAGTCACGATGCGTTTCGTTTGACCTCGTGCTGGGCTGACAAATGATCATGTCTTTTTTCGATGTGCACCAACCAGTTGCTTCCCAGGCGCCCGAGTCCGGATTACTGGGAAAGGACGGGAATGAAGCAGCGCTCGTTGACCAGTGGGTTCACTTTGGGGAGACAGAGATAGCCTCGCTCAGCTACGAGATCCGGGGGCTCGTCGCTGGATATCTCGGTCCTTACAGCAAGGAGGTACGTGTAGTGGTCATTCCCGAGTCCGGCGAGTCGCATTCCAGCCCAAACTGAAATCTCGGTAATGGTACGTAGTTGCACGACGTCTGCCTGGGAAGACAGGCGCGCTCCCTCAAGTTCCTTGATGAGTATCTCGCTGGGAGAAACAGTGGCTACTTGGTATCCGACGAGATGACCTTGGCGGACATTGCGATAGCAGCGGTGAGCGAGCAAGCTGGACAGATCACCTGTGGAGCTGCGGAGAGGGCGCAGTACCCAAACGTCTTTGCTCACTATGAGAAAGTTACCGCCCACCCGAAGGTGAAGGAGGTGTTCGTAGAAGCGGGGTTCGTTGAGGAGGCGATTACATACAAGGAGAAGACTGCATAACTTACGTGATACTGAGTGTTTATATAATTGATTTTCCTACCTCATCAGAAACACGCCCCAAAAATCTGCTCTGACTGCATAGACGATCAGGGAAGCGAATGCCACTGAGCTTTGAGGTCGAATCAGTTGTAGCATGAATGTTGAATGTCGTGAACAGTGTGGTTGGTGAGTCACCGTGGCTTATTCAGCATACCAATATTATCCGGCAAAATCCGAGGCGCTCGTGCAGCTTACTTACTTAATCATAGTAGTTTTGTTACTCGTTCTCAAATCGATCTAGAACAGGAGTTGCTACTCTTTGTTTACTTTTTTTTTTTTCATGATCTCCTAATTTTTAACATATTGTGTACGTAGTCCGTCAGTCGAAATAAGTTTAATTTATAAATAATAAGTCAAATAAGATTTTTGCTAAAGTTCTGATGACTATTGTCGAACGAACGACTCGGACACGGGCCGAGAGCGGAGCATCCTCGGCCTCGTTGGCTCATCAGGATCCGATAATGTCCTACGTCTGAACATAAAGGAAGCCCGGCCAGTAGGCGGAACGCTCAACCCGAGCATCCCGTACACCTCGCGCTGGGCCTCTGCGAACTCCCAGGCCACAGACGCCCCTGTGTTCGCCGAGCTGTACACTGAACCGAGCGTCATACCTGGGGTTCAAAAAAATATGTCAGTTTACCTGAGAGACAATCAGCCACTGGCAACACTGGTGCCGTACCTGTGTCAATGGCAGAGGATGCAGAGCCTAGTACAGGACTCAGCGGACTTGCATTCACCAGTAAACTCGGGATGGGTGGAATCTCTAACGCGAGGGACGTCGGCCGGAGAGGGAGCATGCTACGAGGCCACAACCCCGCTTGGGACAAGCGTACGGCCGACTTTCGCACGGCTGAGATACGCACCGAACGCCTCTTGTCCGTCGAGGGCAGTATGTCCAGGTGGGGGACGTTGGCGTCGTCATTGACACCAACATCTAAGCAACTCTCCACCTCGGTAAGGCGTTCGTTGAGTGTGTCATAGTCTTGAGCGACGCTCTCTGCCTGTTTCCAAGCCTCGTCCCGCTCTCTCTGTAGCGCCCTTACCTGCCCCAGTAGTCGCTCCTTCTCCGCCGTCTGCCGAACGAATAGGCCATTAATCTTCCTCACTACCATCGCCAGAGCGCTCGCGCTGTGAACTTCACGGAGACTCTTGAGCTGCGCTAGCTGGAGGGCGATCTCGTGCATCTTCTCTGCTAGCTGATCGAGCGCTAACAGTACCTCCATGAGTTCTTGCATCGTGCGCGAGGTGGCCGTGGTATAGTTCGTCTCCGCATCTTCCATGTGACCTGCTAGGGCACCCATGATCACCCACCGCTTGCGCGCGAGTGCTTTGTATTGTGCTTTGACGTCCGTGTGCTGCAACTCTAGACGGTGCACCTCGTCCGCAACTTCCCCTTCTAACTTTTCGAGCCTCATTAGTCGGAGCGATGAGCCTTCTGAAGACTGCTGAATAGCCTGCGATACTATCTCCTGGAGTTCCGCTGATGTGAAGGTCCAATGAGCCGCCTCCAGCGTCATACCACGCCATTTTGGCGGAGGCGTCTGGAACTTGGGAGGAGACTTCGACGCGGCAGACTGCAATTTACGCCAGACAGACCTGGGTCTGCCACCGGTGTTCCTCACAGAGGATAGAAAGCCGTTACAGCCGTTGATATCCTGAATAAACGGAACAGGGGCTTGTCCAGGTCCGCTTGGTCGTCGTGGCCCGATAGGAAGGGGTGGTCGTGCTCTCTCACGGGTCCTAGTGATACCAGACGCCGCAGAAGAATCGGAAACCTGTCGGGCGTGCTGGAAACCGGGTCCAATATGTAATGTTCTGTCAGATACGACAGCGTGATAGGGCGGTGGCGGTGCGATAGATGGGTGAGAATGAGATACCGCTTCGTCGGACCTGCTAGAGACGAGTGTTACTTGTATTGAACGGGGGTCATGAAACGAAGCCGACGATGGTGGAGAGCGTAGAAAGGACGATCCTCCTGTGGATGAAGACGGGGCGGACAGCGGTGATTTTAGGGGATGGGTTTCGCTAATGGCTGTATTCGACGAAGGAAGTGACGATTGAAGCGGCGTGAATAGAGAAGGTGCTGCTATACTACCCGTCGATAGAGGCGAAATGGAGGGGGAAACATCAACCGACTCAGGAAGGGGAATAAAAGCCGACGGATCTATAGCATGAGTAACAACTGTCATAAAGTTGGGCGTAGAATCCGCATCACTTGCATCGATAGGCGACAAGTGCCGAGCCGAGGGCTGTGTGTGTGCTCCAGGATCTTTCTCCGATGGACAACTCGAGAACGACAGGTCATGAGCAGGGGGATGTCGGTGAACAGCTTTCTGGTGTTCCAGGGAGGAATTCTGCGAATCTGCTTGGCTCGGCGATGATGACCACATCGCTTGATCCATTTTGCTTTCCTCGTCGTTCTCCAGCGGAGGTGATAGGTTCGATTCGGCTAGCGTGGGCGGAGGTGTCTTCTGTCTAGGCAACGAAGATGACTGAGATCTACCTAGTGCAATAGGACCAACCGCGCCATCTTTGTCGTCGACTTTTTTTGTGGCGACTCGTACGCTAGAAAATGGCTTGCCATGTCCAATTCGTGGATATTTCGGACTCCATGCAGTTTTGCGTAGCATACTATCAGATTTCGCAAGAAATGCATACGCTGGTGATCCAAGCGGCGAGAAAACCATCGGGGTCTCTGGAAACGTCTGATACCCTGCTGATGTGCTCGATGGTCCATATGATGAGGAATATGACCCGGGGCTGACAGTTAAATTGCAGTTGAGTAGCTCGCCGTAGTCATGCTCCGACATCACTGCAGACACTTTTGGATAGCCTCCGTGATCTTGCGCCAGATCGCTGTCCTTGGCTGGGAAGAAGTTACTTAGATTCGTTGAGAGCGAGTGAAACATAAACATATCTCTCACAGGCATTCCGAACGAGATTTAGACCGTCAGTCCTCCGAATCCGTTGCCCGCAAAGCACGCCATTACGCATAGGTGGTGGTGAAACATACGAAGCACTCGAGTCTGAATCAGGAGAAGCAAACCCCACAAGTGGTTCGGGTGGCACAAAGTCGAATTCATCCAAACTATGGGCCTCCCTGTTTGCTGGAAGTAGTTCTTCATGCTGTGAAGTCGTCCTTTGCAAAGTTACGGGCAGTGGAACCTCGATCGCAGTTTTGGGCACATCGAAAACGCCATCCTTGACGCTATGTTTATGTTCTAGGACAGAATCCACCTTGCGCTGCGGTTCGAGCGAGGCCTTCTTTGGGGCAGATGCTGTAGACGACGGAGTCTCCTGTGACGAAAACATTCGTTGTGGCTTCACCAAACCAGCCTCGGGAGACGTGATATATGAATCCGACATTGGATATTCCGATTCGGTGCTCGCTCCAGAGTTGATAGTAAAGGGACGACTCAATGTTGACGTTACACCAGCTACCTTTTCGTAAACTGGGGGCACGGGAGGAATTGATGGTTTCGCCTGATTGGACAGGAAAATGGTATCCCCACGAGGCAGTGTCGCGGAGTCCTGGCGGGGAATGCTACAATGTCGTGAACTGAGGCGTTCGTTTGGTGGAAGCATAAATGAGGAGGCAATCAATGCACGTGCAAGAGTGGCCCCAGAAACCGAAGAGAGATCCTCCGAAGTTGAAGGAGAAGGTTGCTTCAAGGCGGCAGCATCGGAATTCGGCCGGAGTGCGTCGGGAGGAGGAAATCCAGTTGAAACAGCCGAATGGCCTATCTGGACGTTGGGCATAAGATGACCAGAACCCGGAATCAAAATCGGTGCAGGTATCGACTTCTTGCGAAAATGGACGTTCTTCAAAAGAATTAGATATCTTGAATTTGTAATGAATGTATGCACGTACAGTAGATGCATTCCTCGTGGATTCTCCCGGGGATAGACCTATGTGTGTCTTTTGCGTTAAGTCGCTCTGGGCTGTTAGATGTTTCAGGACATACAAAGAGAACTCTAAAGAAGGCTCGTACTTCGCAGTAACTCTTCGGGAAACCATGCTTCGTTGGAACATGGGAGGTTGAGCTCTACCAACGGTGAGATCTGAACAGCAGGCAGAGATGGAGATCCCTCCTTGATGTCAAGCACCAAGGATGATCCAACCGACGAGGAGGCCAAAGACGTCTGTTGGTGAGCGCGGAATCCATTAACTTTGTTGCCTTTGCGTTTGCCATTCCGTCTGATGAAGTTGGAGAGCATCCTCCCACTCTACCCGAAAACGATTGAGCGAGAGAGAACGCTGTGAATCAAGAAGGCTAGCTGTAGAACTGAATGGCTGTACGGGGGCATCAGTATATATCAAGATATCTGGCTATATGGGCAGTTTGCATCAGGAAGTCGGGCAGTTGCATCAAAACCGACCTTGGATGTACAGCCGCTAATAATAAATTATGTAATATACTAATCTTGCTAGCATGTTCATAGCCAATAGTAGCCATCGAATTAACCAACAATTTTACAGCAATTCAATTCTCGGACACTACGATGGCAGATCCGAACATTGATCCATTCCATTGATACTCAAGACAACTGCCAGCATTCAACATTCATCAACGATCTAATCCCAAGTGCATAATACCCGGATCCCTCATGTGACAATTTCAGTGAGCGCATGCGTTCACTCATTACTTGGATGAAAATAGAAACATCATATCATGTCACTATGGCTTTGGATCCCGCAAATCCCCATGTTCAGCGACTGCATGCACGCTATCCCTAAATTGCTGAACCGGGCGCTAGTGAAACCTTTTTTTGATCAAAACACGAGTACTAGGTCTGACTGACAAAGATTAGACAATCGAACTGACTGCCGCTTATACAGGTGATCTGAATCATATTCCACTCCAACCTGTGGTTGGCGTAATCCGGTCAAGTGGAAGCGGTCTTCAATGGATATTCGATTTTGAAATAGACTTGCGGCATACCTATACCTTAGCTGGTGATGGCGGCTTCATGACATTAGGACATCATTTGCAGACTTGAGGTGAGTGAATGCGCAACATTATTGGGGTTTGCGAAATCCCGGTTCTGTGATGCTGTCATGGAAGGGGTAGGGATAAGACCGCACTAGCAGGACAGGAAGGAATAATAATTTTGAATAATTTTACACTGGGACACAGCAATGCATCGGATTCCTTGGGCGCCTCCGTCACGATTACGACAGCCCCCACGACTACCCCCTCGCTGTTGGGACTCTGCACCTTTACGACCAACTGAGCAAGTTGAACCTTTCGTTACTGGGGCATCGCCACGTTGAAGGGCAAAAACTCTACAATCATTCAACGCTGAGGGCCCCAACCCAGCATATTGCACACCGGTTTCCGGTCCCCGATGAGCCCCTTGCAGAATCTGACCTCGGCGATGTAGCTCCTTCTTCAATTTCGCTCGATCAAGCAACGCTCGGTCTTCCGCAGTTCCTGCCGATGATTGATGGAATAGCAAAGCGTAAATAATAAATGGATTGCATATGCATGTGACATGCACCAATTTTCATCTCCGGCACTGGACCGTAGGAACGGCCCGCGCGGGATACAACGTCACCCTTGTGGGTCATGTCTACGTACCGTACGGTTTCGGGAGGCGCTCGACAGCCAGCATGCATACGTGATGCTTGACGATCACAAGCTGCAGGCAAACGATCGCGGGTGGCGCAAGTCAGAAATTTTTCGCAGAAAAAATTTCCGTCGTAAAGGACCCTGCAAATTTGTCTAAATTATGTGGCAGTCACTGGGCCTGGGCAAATCATTTATGAAGCAGCACCGCAACAGCACCGCGCCACCTTCCCGAAGTTCAGGATCGTCCAGCCTGAGAGTTCTCCGCACAATATGCGCACACGATGCGACGCTTGAGCTGGCTTTACGCAGAGCCACCATGCTCATAGCATGTGCAGAAAGACTATAAAACGAAAAGCTCTGCCAAGCGGAAGGCGGACGACTGCCAGCTATATACCTGTATCTGCCGCATGGCATCATAGCTTGGCTGTTAGACGCCAGTGCTATACTTCTATTTTAATCCAAGACTGTTCCTGGATATATATTTTCTTCTTGCGTGATCTTCGCACACTGTGAGTCGACGTCATATAAAAAACGACTTGATCATCCGTTTTGGGGTCGAGCCTTCGGCATCTTCGGGGCATCTGCCTCGGGCTTCTAAAGTGTGCTCCTACGTATCTCAGTCCCCCGACTCTACCGGTTGACGCCGCTACGTCATCAACTCAATGATTGATCCAGACCAATCACTGGTCAATCGTTTGAGCTTGGAAGGTCGGTGGATACTCAGAAGGGAGAAGCCTCCTAATAGTGTATTTTTTTATCCGTAGTGTGGGAAAGCAAAAAGGCCCCGGAGATATCTCTTGCCAACTGTTGCACTGACGGACCAAGGTAACAATACTTCGAATAGCCCGTCTCCCTTTGCGGACCCGAAAGGCCTTTGATGACCATAGAAGGCGCTTCTTCCGAACCTTGATGGTGCACAGTTACGGCGGTACCGCGGGTTCATGCCCTATCAGAATCTCCCAAGTTCCAACCCCCAAATAGCCCGGCTGCCGGAGAGATGATCATGAACCAGGCGGGTGTGCACATGGTTACCAGCTGCGAAACAGCGGTCCGGGGCTCCGAATCCTAATGTTGTCAGCAGATTGTTTCGATCCAATCGATATATAGGACTCGGACATCAGAATGCAATGATCATTAATCATTACTATCAGTCGTTTCTGCATATAATTGGCATATCACCAAGTCGTGGCGATATTTTTTGCTAGCCATCACGGTCCTAGCACACAGCCCTTGCAAAATGACGAGTGTTTTGATGCGTATGCATATAACGTGGCTATGCCAAGCTTTTGGGATGCACCTCTTCGCTCACCGCCATGTGTCATCGATTTCATCGGTCGTCCCCGACACTTGCCAAGATCTTGTATATATACTTAGGCGAGAACCCCCGATGCACGTCAGTCGGAGGACCAACTTCAGGTTCAGAGAAGCACGAATTTTAAGCGTATCAAATTACGAGGGGTCTTTATTATGCACCTAGAGATGAAGGGTACCAGTATATCCCAAGGTGGCCGGATTTTTCGATGTAAAATTACACGCGATGAAAGAGCAGATTGGAATGTTTGGGTTTACGGAAGGTACGGTGCGAAAAGTGTGCTACGGGTAAAGGAAAGCAAATATAAAAATGACGGAAAGGGCGAACCTAAGAGATGCCAAAATCTCTTTTGAATAACGAACGGGGAGTAACGAAACGGATCTTCAAGTTCCAGTGAAGTGTGGTTACTAGGGGAGATGTAATGCGATGCAATGATGCCTTTAAGTCCATGCTGTGCCAGCCATAACCTTAGCCATGGCGGCGGATCGAAAGTGGTGGGATCAAGCGAAAAACCAACTATACGACAAAGCAGGCAGGAGATCAACAAAATTCAAGTGGCGGCAAATGTGGCTTTTGCTCACTATGAAACCCTGATGGACCTTCTCATGGATCTCGAAACGGTTGAAGCTTTTCCAACACTTCGTCCATGCTCTGCTTGGGATCGAAGTTTGGGTCAACCGGGCCGTCCGCCACCGAGGAGGACTCGGAGGAATGAGTCAGGGTATCTGGGACCAGTGCAAAGTTTGACGCGGCCGAAATACGGCGCAGGGCTTTAGAAGCCCGTCTTTCCTCTTTTAATCTCTGCCGCTCTGCACGTGTAATCGCGTCAGTCCGCTCGGGGATTACCGACAGAGACGGTGTCGTCAACGAAGTCGTCTCCGAGGTGGAAGGCAAATGTGACGGTGCTAAGCAAGACGTATCCAAGGGAGTCTCTGGCGGAGTGGCCATCGCAGTTGCTGTGACACCACCTGCACCACCTTGCTGTCCGGATGCAGACTGATGGGGCAAAGGTCCATTATCGTGTGCGGGAGGCGCTATGGGAATCGGTGGCGCCTTTGATGTTCGTCGAACACCATCAAATGTATCGCCATCCTGGGTGCTGAACGAAGCCCGTGCAAGGTTTGCAGCCGCATCGATGTCGCTGACTGCGCCGTTGTGTATGACAAGCCATCGAAGTCCCTCTATCTCCCTCATCTTTTTTCGGATATTGCGCTCTAGCTTCTCGATAGTTCTCGTCATCACCATTCGGTCGTCTTCGTACCGTTTAGTGACCGTAACAATATATTCCTGAAGCTGAGCATTCTTTCTGCATTGCTGAGAAAGCGTTTCCCGCAATTCGTCGATCGTTGAGTCAGGTACGACGTCCGAGTTTGCTCTGCCAGTCCGAATGGGTGACGAATAATTGGATTTGGAAAGTGTGTGTGTAGTAGGAACGGTGAGGTTGGTAGTGACAGATAACGTGTTCGCCCTGGGACGCGGAAACGTCACACGGTTAGGCGACCCGTTTGGAGCCGAATGAGGACCCGTAATGCCTAGATTGGGAAATAGTGGCGGGGACGGTAATGGAAGTGAAGGTGGTGGTCCACTAGACGTTTTCGCTGCGCCCGGCGTCAAAAACTTGGATTTGACTGTCAAAGGTTTGCCGCTAAGACGAGACGATGCAGAATAACTCGAATCGTAGGCCCTGGACGTGTCCGTGTCGCTTCCGGAAACGCTAGTAGTGCGGTACCGACTGCTTCTCCGATCGTCCTGTAAAGAAGACTTGTCGCTGTATCGTGTTCGACTACTACTGTTATCTGCTAATCCAGGGGAGGGGATCTTGGAAGGGCTTCTTGACCCACGCGAGGACAGCGACGCTAGCTCACTTGAGTACGAAGGAAAGCCTTTTTGTGTCAGTATCGACCGAGGCGGGGGATTAATCATCGGTGGGGGTATCGGAAATTGCAAAGGTGGACCCGTGGGTGTAATCGGAGGCGTCGGGGTGAGTTCACCGCTCTTCCTTGGATATTCCCTGCAATATATGTGAACTGAAGTCGATGAATGGCTCTTCTGGACCTGCTGCAGCCTCTTGAGCGGTTCAGGGAGGGTGAATAGATCGGAAAAGTCCTCTTCATCTCCGTTCTCGGCAGCAAGTGAAGGAGACCCTCGGAAGGGACGAGGCGTGGTAGATCGACTCGGCATGCTAGAATGATGAGACTCAATGGATGGAGCTCTTGCTCCTTGGACAGGTGGCGAGAGCGCGGAAGGAGATGGTAAAGGAGGAGGAACAGCTGCAGCTGACTTCAGTGCAGCAAGAGTATAAGCCTTAGGGCTTCTAGACGGTGATCGCAAAGGAGTGAAATGGGCCGCGAGTTTGGACCCGAGCGACGCAGAATGTACATCCACTGACGGAAATTTAGAAGGTAAAGGTGGCGCTGCCGATGGAGGGCCCGATGAAGGGGTGATCATGAGCACCGCATGTCTAGAAAGTAAAGGGGTTAGTTCATGTAGGAAGACAAACGCCACCATTCCCCATCCCATCTTGAGAGCAGACTAGGAATCGCATCGACCATTGTTCTAGTCTCAAAGTCTCCGCCAGGGATGATAGCCCCATCGATTGAGACGGACGGAACACTCACCCGTTTCCAAATGAGCGACGAACAGTGTTCACTGGGGCGTATGGTGCGTTGCCAACCGACTTTCGCGATGTCGTCGTCGGAGGCGCCGCAGTAGACTGCTCCGCAGGCTTTTTGCGACCCAAGAAAGGAAGCATCGACCGCCGACTGGGAGCTTTCATCGTCCCTGCAGGCTTCTCCACTGGTGAAGGAGGTTTCGAGGACGGGCTGGATCCAGTCCCAGCACCAGTGCGCGAAGAGTGTCGAGACCCATGTGCAGAACGAAAAAGTTCTGAGAAATCTGGTGCCTTAGACCGTGTGCGCTGCGATGGAGGGGCGTCCGAGCTACCCATCCTTTTTGTCTCTGGCTTCCAAGTTCAGATGCTGGGGGCACGATGCGTCAAGCCAACGGCCTAGACAGAGCCCCCGGGATGGGAACTGAGGAAAAGAGGGATGGACAGAAGAGGTGCCCGAAATCGCGTACAGGCCGCACTTCGCGTACAAAGCTGATAATTTTTTTTCGGTCAGAATACATTTTGTGTGCCGGCGTCAAAACCTTGTTAGGGACACACGGACGTGATTACGCACCAGAGCAAGACCGAAACACCGCGGAAACTTGAAAGCGGTAGAATCAGTGGATGCAACGACCTGAGAGATGAGGGTATCGATCTGATTCAGACCATGGGCTGAGTGCAACAAAGCGTTTCTGGATTCTAGGTCCTGCATTAATGATAATGTGGTGTCGCACAGCTTAATAAACGTCACCTCGATTGAGAAAGAAAGTTCACGTTTCCTAATACTTTACGCCGACCAGTCGTACCTTATCGTCCCTGCCGCCGCATCATCATCCGAACATCGCTTAAAAGGTGGCTCATTATGTTCCGTCGAACTTCTTTTACGAAGCTTCATTTTGCTTACGGACGGTGGCGCATTGGAAGGGAAATGAAAAAAAAAAAAACAATAACAACTGGTGCAAAATGGCAGTACTTTTGCGCAGTCATGTCAAGCATTTTTGCTCCATGTAGACAAGAATGCTTGACTTATTACGATATTTATGTGGGGGAATGGAGGTAGGAGTACATACAGGACATAAATACACGCGATCATTCGGCCACTTGAATTTTCCACCGGGCATTGCTCCAATCATAATCACCGTCTGTCTTTGCCGCCTCTATAACCTTGACGGGAGGTTGGTTCCCGGACTGCGGTACGAGCTCGGGGCGGATAGGTTTCCCCAATGCTGGAGCCTTTTTGTCAGAAACAAATGTCGTTTCATTCGGGAAGAACGACCCATACCTCGGGCTACGGCATTGTCAAACTCGCTTGTACTTATAAGGAAATGAGTTATTAATCCTTCATAATTATATTCCGTTAGACGTACCCTTCGCGATGCAAAAAATAGAAATGTTTCTTCAGTTCCTCCAATGAAAAACGTATCACGGGCACAGTATGCAAAAGCTGGTAACAATCGGGTCAGGTTGTCAGCCGCGGTGAAGGTGGGAAATAACGTTAGAACACACCCCCTCTAGCAGATCTACGACGACAGGACTCAGGCCTCTAAATTTTGAGTATTTCCGTTCAAAACAGTCTATTCCCCGAGTCCAGTTGACATATGCAAACACATCTTCCCTGGTAAAGAAAAGAAGCTGCAATATGTCGTAGAGTGTTTTCAGCAAAGTATCGGCATTTGAAAGTTGTAGGCACCCGTACCTGGTGGTCCATCGACTCCAATTCAAAAAGGATACACCCAAGCGCCCACCAATCAACCGCCGGTCCATACAATCTCCTCTCATCGATTGGTATATCTCGATTCCGCAATATTTCCGGAGCCATGTAAGGCACAGTACCCAAAAAATCGTGTGCATATCCATCGCTTCGACGCAGAGGCTCGCGGGTGGGGTTCAAATATGAGAGCCCGAAGTCGATAATTCGGACGTTCTCCCTGCAGTCGATGAGGACGTTTTCGCATTTGAGATCACGGTGAAGAATCCCCATCTGGTGCAGGGCATCGATGCCAAGAGCCTATCGTACTATAATTAGAGTCGTAATTGGCGGCAAATTCCGTATAAACCTACAATCTGTGTTATCCATTGACGCGCATGCTGTTTGCCCCTCGTGGGTTCGTGACACAAATATGCGGCAAGATCGGTGGCCATGAGTTCCTAGAGCTGATGGTGAGCTGGACGGACAGACTACAAGACCATAAAAAAGACTCACCATCACAAAGAAGACAATGTCGCCATGCTGCATAGATCTAAGCAGCTCAATGAGAAACTGTTTCCCCTGCTCTCCCCTCTTTGACTTTACAATCTGCCTGAATATTTTAAGTTCCATCTTCACGGACCTTCGTGCATCTACTCTTCCCAGAGGTTGCAACTGTTTGATGCACAATAGCAAGCCGGTGGGCCGTTCTCTTGCTGCCCATGTAACGCCGAATCCGCCAACTTGCAGACGATACTGGACATCAAAAGGTCCAAGGATAGGGAGGACAGGACAGAAGGGCATGGCGGGCGTCGAACCGCAACTACCAACGGCGGAGTAGGAAGGTGGGTCTCGATCAACACTGTCCCGATTCCCGGCCTCAGTGCCAACATCGCACGGAAGCGGTGATGGCAAGGCAGGGAGTCTCGGGGCATCGATCGTGATTTCCTTGTGGTCTTCAATGTGACAGATCGAGAGGCCAGGTCGATCGAGAGGCGCATCTTGGACATCCCGTGTGTTACTAGAATCAGCGAGGACTGCACCGAATGTGGTACCCTTTCCCGAGGGTGGGGGCTGCGGAGAACGTTGGTGGGATGTAGGGAATAGCCTGAGAGTAGCAGGAGTGATGCGGAGAAGAGATAGCATCATATATGAGAACAAGACGTCAGTCTTGGGTAGACGGGTGGTACCAAAGAACGAGGTGATGCCATGCCTGGTTAAATAATGTGCCCAGTGAACGCTTTGAGTTGTGGATAAAACAATGGAGTCGACGATTAACTGAGCATAACACACTTGCCGATGTGGAACTCGATACGATCATGGATAATTCCAGACAATCGGTGGCACAGGTCACAGGAATCACGGCATATGGTCCACCACACATGCTTGGACCTGCTGAACACAAATTCAGCAACTTAAAGGGAAGAGGATATTGTAAGTGTAAGCTTGGTCACAGCGAGGATGAACCTGAAAATCCTAGCTTAGTAAACTTGAAGGACAGGCGAGATCGTGGACCGTATCGCTATGTATGATGGTTGCCAGCCACTGTTGGCAACTGGCACTTTGAAGAGTCAAAGCCGGCATGGCCCTATTCTTGTGCACCACATAATGCACATCGTCAGTCATGGTTATGGCACAAAGTGCTTCCACCCAATCCATCGCTTTGATCATGTCTGTACCTGAGACCCTACACTTCGGAACGTCTTCCGCTGATATTTCCGCGCTGAACGACGCAGCTTACACTACATCGCAGTACGTGATCTCCGGGTCAACATCCAACCAGACATGTGACCTCTAAATAGTTGGGTGAGTGTTGATGTTGAAGCTATCGCTGGCGCTACATGAAACGTCAGTCTAGGTCGCGGGGTTGCCAGAGCAGACGGAATCACGGTCTGGGGTTTGACGAGTTGCACGAACATTCGGGAACTGTTGGAGCTCTGGTAGCTACGATGGGGATACACATACAACATTTCCTTTCTGGACACCATACGGCACTTTCTTCATCCACGGGGACTGGAGTACCTTAATACGTTGCTTACTCACCTGTGTAGTGTAACTCTCCTAGTCCGATCATGATATTCAGCAAGACCAACAGCGACTCCTCCGGCTCTCATGGCAACCTAGCCGTCAGATACGAAATTTGACGATGCCATGAAGAGCGAGTTCACCGAGCACGACGAACGACTGAGCATGAGAAGTTCACAAACGAATGCCACATCGTCACTGAACGTAATCTGCCCGCTGGAACCTGGCTCGAGTAGCCTAGGACAATACATGATGCGATCAGAAGAAGGGAGAGATGAATGGCGATACCTGTGGCATTCCAAGATTCTAGTGGCGGTGAGCGACCGCTAACTAGTAAATGGAGAACTCGCCGGGACGGATCGTTCCGGGTATCAGAAGATCAGCGTAGATGCCGCACGCCAATATTGGGCGTATGGGAAGGACAAAAACGTTCCTGAGCTGAGCTCAGATCGTGAGATCTTCTCAGGTGTCCGGTCCGCGCTGTTCACGACGGTGAGAGTGACGCACCAACGAAAGCTTTGGCCGCCGTACAGAGTGACTTAAGTACGAAACCCTAACCCTACCCTCGTCGTAGCCGTACAGATGTCCTCCATTCCCCTGGCCACACCGCATACACCCAGCCTCCGTCGTTCTGCCGAGAGTTATGGCGAGCGGGCGTTCCGCAAGTTCAAGGAGGAGCCTTTCGTCCCCATCGGTGAGCTTTACGCTCTGTTTCTCCTTTGAAATCGCTCTTGAAAACCGCGTTGCAATCCCAGGTGCGTTCGCGACCGTCGGCGCATTCACCATGGCCGTGATCAAGCTCAGACGACGTGAATCACGTTCTCTCAACTACTGGATGCGCATGCGTGTCGCTGCACAAGCCCTCACTGTTGCTGCTGTCTGTGCATACTGCTGGAGTCCGAAGCAGCAAAACGGCCAGTCAGTCGAAGAGCTGCAAACAAAACGGGACCAGCAGTTCGATAAGGAGAGAAGGGAGTTCCAGGACCGTCTCAAGGTTGCCGAGGCAGAGTGGTTAAAGGACACACAAAGCCTCGCAGGTGACGCTAAGAAATGAGCGATGTATCCCACATATCATATAACAGCTACATATTCGCTTCCGCTGATGCCTTAAGATTCTTCTTCTCTCGGACGTCACTGTGCTGTTCTACTGCTAGTCGCCAACCCCCATACAGTTGGTTGACAATGGCGCTCCGACGAAGCACCGCCAGGTCCTTGACGGCCTCGTTGTATGACAGCGCAAGCTTAGCTGGGTCTCTCTCCGCCTGCGAAAGGGTAAACGCTCTGGCTCTAAACCCGCCAGCGATGGAAACGCACCTGCATACTTCGGAAGTTTTCCCTTGTCCTATCCAAGAAATAGTTGCGGAAATTGTAGGAACTGAATGACCTGGCTGCACGAAGTGTGGAGCTGTAAAGGCTCAGGATTGCTCGTGGCGACGGTGGGGTAGACATGGGTGGAATGAAGTAATGTGGGAGGCACTGAAATGGAGTGATGCCCCACATCCCAAGTTGGTCGCATACCTTTGTGTACCATCATCGTGATCGATCACAACTACAATATTTATATAGGGATCGTCCGTTCCGACGCCTTCACCCAACATTGTATGAATACTTTGTCAACCCTCCAACACCTCCTTCATAATCGGGGCGACCTGCTTGCGAGTGGCCTTTGTATTCTTCGGCCGATAAACCCGCGCGACGAGGCCCGGGGCGAACGGCGACAAATCTGCTGTCCCAACCTGCTCGTCGACTGATTCCGATTCCGCGTCGTCAGCACTGTTGCAATCTGATTCAGCTTCATCTCCTCCGATCCCGTCCTTCTCCGCGTGAGTGCTGAAACCGAAACGTTCGAAACCAATCTTCTTTGCCCGAAGAACCTGATTCGCCTCAAATCCATCAAAAAAGACCTGGGGAAGCTTATCTCCACACACACCCCCATCAATTACCCACAAAGCCTCGCGTTTGGAGTGGCCACGTTTGCTCTTGTAGGAGGTAAGCACACCAAGAACTGACAATCCACGCTCCTTCATCCACTCCTGGGTAGCGAGAACCGTAGAGTTCGGTAATGGCGAGAAAAAGGAAGTGAGGGGCATAGGGACGGTGGCCAATCCAGCCTTTATAAAACGAGGGCTATCTCCGCAGATGTCCGAGGAGAGGTTCAAGTCATATTCTTTATAATCTCGCCGGAGCAAATCTCTCGTGCTGAGATGGAATATGGCAAACTTCTTAGCATGGAGTGTGTCCGAAAGGGATCGAATCCAAGCTTCGTCCCGGACGTGTTGGGGATTCTCCGTAACTTTTGCAGATACATTTTCGACATTCGTTCGAGGAAGAAGCCACGTGGACATTTCATAATCCACATCGACCGCCTTTCCGCCTTTCCGTAGACCATCTGTATCGATCACGATGGCGCTCAGCAACAGCACTGCCAATTGTGGTGGTATTTCAAGGGTAGGATATGACCTGATGGCCCTCGTGACGAGCGACGCGCAACTCCCTGAGGGCTCGATTATTCTAGGTGAGGCCGTGTCGAGATGTTTTCCTTCGTCTGCGTGATGATCAATAATTGCCGTCACCCGCACATTCGGGCCACCATCAGTCGGTTGGAGAGTGTTATGGTCCACCAGGGCGAAGTTGTCGCATGCATTTGGTTGGGGTAGATCTTCCGGACAAAGAAGCTCTTTGAAATCTTCTCGGATGCCAATTTGTTCTAGTGCATAGAGGTTCTCCGCTCTGAGGACGAAGTCCTTGCGATGAGTCGTGATAAGGGCGATCGCCTTTGTGGCAGCGGTTGGTATGTGAGATAAAAGCCATGCAAAGCCAATCGAGCTTGCGAGACTGTCTAGGTCTGGATTAAAAGTGATAGATCGTCGAGGTGTCAATCGAGTAACTCAGGTTACAAAGGAGGGCGTACCTCCGGCTTCATTTCCCGTCACAATTGTCCAACTGTCTCCCTTATCCTTCAGAAATCCCGTCTTCTGCTCCTGCAGATAAGCCGGGAGAGTGTTTGCCATTGTTCGGTTAAGGGGTGATGAGACAGATTCGGGAGGTTCAATAGTCTCCATAAGAGTATTCGAACCCGAAAAGGCTGTCATCAAACGTGTCTTTTCCCTCGAGATCGACAGAAAACGCCGAGGTATTTGGCTACCCGGGATCTCGCTAAATCCCGTCGTCGTCTGAGCTAGTGCTTGGCTAGGGACCGATGTCGCTCTGTTCAAGGAGGCAATTTTGACTCCGGTGAGACATCGACTTCTTGCTGACAGCCTGAGGGTATGTTGGCCCACGTCGGCTGGGAACGACTGGCAGCGAAAGCTGAACAAGTTGAAGTGACTCGAAGCTCTGACGTTATGCATAAACAAGCAAAAATGTTTACTTCATGAACACTCCGAAACTCCCTACAGTATACAAGATTATCTCGTAATGTTGAACCTGCGTGAATATGGTGGAACCATCATCATGCCATCGTGACTTGCTACTCCGACAGCTCAAGTTGCCAATAACCGGTGCATGAGTTATTTGTATATTTCGATACTATTCGAAGAGACTTTTGCCGCTTCTTTATTTACCGTCGATGCTAGGTTGGTTCAGTTGACGTCGGGAGCGGTCAATCCGTCTCGAACACCGACTCTGACGTCCCACTCCTTAATACCAACCACTCCGCCAAGCTGCTTCCACACCCGAGTCAACTCCATCCTCCGGTTCTCGCACATGGCCAGAAACGCAGGCCAATAGACCTCGTGCCTGTGCTCGAA